>JAPYZT010000574.1:0-30951 GCA_030522965.1 Tryphoninae sp. A BG-2022a
GGGGAAAAAATTATATGAATTTCAAAATAGAATAAGGGATGAAATTAAACTACCCCCGGGTACGTAAAGGTAGAAAGATAGAAAAATATTTCATTTTTTAATTTTTTTAAATTTTATTTTTGTAAATTTATTTTTATTTTACTTTTTTCTGAAAGTTTTTATGGCGAAAAAATTATATGAATTTCAAAATGGAAAAAGGCATCCCTCTTTCCATTTTGAAATAAAAAGTAAAGGGCGAAAGGTAGAAATATATTCGATTTTTTTTACTTTTTTTTATTTCATTTTTGTAAATTTATTGTTATTTCATTTTTTTTTTTAACTTTTTGTGGGGAAAAAATTATATGAATTTCAAAATAGAATAAGGGATGAAATTAAACTACCCCCGGGTACGTAAAGGTAGAAAGATAGAAAAATATTTCATTTTTTTTTTAATTCATTTTTGTCAATTTATTTTTATTCCATTTTTTTTTAAACTTTTTATGGGGACACAATTATACGAATTTCAAAATGGAAAAAGGAATGAAGTAAAACTACCCCTGGGTACGTAAAGGGGCGAAACGGAGATATTTAATTAGATAATACATTTTTTATTTCATTTTTATTTTGAACTTTGTATGGGGGAAAAAATAATAGGAATTTCGAAATAGAAAAAAGGACGAAGTAAAACTACCCCCGGGTTACGTAAAGGGGCGAAAGGGAGAAAAAGAGTCGTTCTTACGAAGATATTTAATTCGATAATACATTTTACAGGAGAACGGGAAGGCGAAGACGTTGATTAACCGTGGCAGTTACAGTTTTTACGCTTCGCTTGAGAAAATCGTGCGAGAGAGGGGTGGAAAAAGGAGGAAGTGGGGAGAGGGGTTTCAACGTTGAACGTAATTACGCACATCAAAGCGATTTAATTGTAATTTCATTGAAATTAATTCGAGGCATCGGGCGAGAAAGTGGGAGGACGCATTGAATCGTAGCTTCGTTCTTTTTTTTTCCATTTTTCTCTTCTTTTCTTCGATTCATCCGTGCCACTCGGTCTATGATTAAGGAACTTTCTTCGGCGCTGTATTGGCGCGAAATGAATGATTTGTATGAAAAAAAAGATCTCGAGAGAGAGAGAGAGAGAGAGAGAGAGAAAAGAAAGGTGCAAATTATTAAAAATTAAAAATTAACTAATCAATCCCAAGATTGAATTAAACATTGGCGAAATCCAATTAAAAAATTAACCTTTCGATTGAAAGATATGAAAACAAATTTTCACAATTTCAATTTATCATTTTTAATTATTTCTATCGAACGATAAATATTCGAAAATTAAAGGACGATTCGTGATTCAATTATTTCCAAGCATCTCTTTTTCCAAAACTTCGACGAGTCTTTATCCACGAGCCGAGGGAACACATTTTCCAAGAATCTCCAACGTTTCGTACGTTTCTCTTTTTTTTTCTTCGAAACGGAACGTGTCACGTAAGTGTATGAGAAAACTGAGATATCCCTCTCCCTTTCTCTCTCTCTCTCTCTCTCTCTCCCTCTGTGTCTATCTGTCTGTCTGTCTCTCTCTCTCTCTCCCCCTCCCCCTCTCTCTCTGTCTCTCCCGCTCTCTCTCTCTCTCTCTCTCTCTCTCTCACTCTCTGTCTCTTTCTCTCTCTCTCTCTCTCTCCTTCCAGCTCGTCGACACGCACCTTTCGAAACGATGCTAAAAAAAGACTTATATAGGAGGAACACTCCTGGTTCCATACTCGGTAGCTACGACGGATGGAAAGAACAATGCGTATGCTGATATCGCTCTCGCGAGAAGTGCTTACGCGATTCTCTTGCACCGTGGACGCAACGCACGCACGACACACATCTCGCTCTCTCTCTCTCTCTCTCTCCATCTATCTCTTGAAAACATACACGATCTTTCTTTCTCTCTTTCGCTGATCGCATGTCGGCCACGAGTGCCAAGCGCATAATCTTCGAGACGCGATCGTGTGCGGCTGCGTCTCACGAGCACGAACGAGCCACTGACCACTTTCGACGTGTGCCAGATCTGAAAAAAAATAAATAATAATAATAATAATAATAATAAAAACAGAAAAAATGAGAAGAATTCTCATCGTTCGATAACGAGATCGCGATGATCAATGACGAGTTCGATCGATGCAAGGACGAATTCTCGAATGCAAATGTTCGTTCGATCTCCTTTTGTCGCTCTCAGTCGGCGATCGCAAATTCCATAATCCTGGCGACCTCGAAATCGATCGAGACTGGAACATCGTGTTGGGAGAATGGAGCGGGGTTGAAACTTGTGTCACGTGACACTTTGTTAACCCAACATGGATGGCTTGAATGGGAATGAGGCGCGAACGCGCCTATGCGCGCGAGGATGAAAGAACGTGTTGCTTCTCGGCTTTGACACGCTCCGTTTCTTTCATTCACTTCTCTACGCCGAATCCGGCCTTCTCTCGCCGCCCGGAGAGTGAACGTCCGACCACGTCGAGCGAAAAGAGAAGCGGAGAAAAAAAAGGATGTCAAGCTTGACGACTTCGCAGTCGTCGCGAAGCGTAGGAATGCTCGCCCATCGAGATGGAATCTCGATGTCCTTGAATTATTACGGACGGTCGCGCGATCGTTCGAAATGAAAAAAATCGCGAAAAAACGAATAATTGAAAATCAGAATAAGACGAAGAGAGATATACGAGGAAGTGGTGTACAAATTTGGGAAGTATTAAAAATAAACGGAGGTCTGATCGAGGAATTTAAAAATATGTAAACATAAAACGAAATTAAAAAAAAAAATTTTTACAATTAAATTTAATTTTAATTTAAATTTTAATAAATATATTAATTTTAATTAAATTGAAATCAATTTTGTATTAAAATAAATATATTAATTTAAATTATATTTACATTGAAATAAAATAATAAATAATAAAAATTGAAATTAAAATAAATATATTAAGTTCGATTAAATTTACATTACAATAAAATAATAAATAATAAGAATTTAGATCAACATAAATATATTCATTTTGATTAAATTCGCATTAAAATAAAATAATAAATAATAAAAATTTAAATAAAAATAAATATATTATTTCAAATTAAATTGAAATTAAAATAAAATAATAAACAATAAAAGTTAAAATTAAAAGAAATATATTAATTCAAATTAAATTGAAATTAAAATAAAATAATAAACAATAAAAGTTAAAATTAAAATAAATATATTAATTCAAATTAAATTGAAATTAAAATAAAATAAAAAATATTAAAAATTGAAATTAAAATAAATAGATTAGTTTCAATTAAATTCACATAAAAATAAAATAATAAATAATCAAAACTGAAATTAAAATAGATTAATTTCAATTAAATTTACATTAAAATAAAATAATACAAATTAAAATTAAAATAAATATATCAATTCAAACTAAATATAAATAAAAATAAAATAATAAATAATACAAATTTAAATTAAAATAATTTTTTTAAATAAATTAAACAAGAAATCATTTTTTTAAAATCGTATTCAATTCTTCAAATCCCCAATCCGAAGATGATGGAATTCGAATGTCTCAAGTACGATATAAATTTATGCCGGATCGAAAATGGTGAAGCTCGTGTAGACGCAATAAACGAGCAAAATTTATGTATCAACGGGACATTCCTCGTCCCACGGGGACCGAATCGACGGTAAACGCATCTTACGGTCTCGTCAACGTTCATAAAAGAAAAAAGAAAAAAAAGAACAGAATACAAGGTGCGAGATATTTCGAAACGAGTACGCTTTAGTTCCAAGAGCGTATAACTGGTTGCATTATGTCGAGTCGGAATTATTCATAAAACGTTGTGTTAGTGCGAGAGAAAATGTAACGTCCGGAGAAGTTTCGAGCGAAGGTAAGGAAAAATGGGTGGGGGAAGAGGGAGGGAGGGAGGGAGGGGGGGGGGGAGTGGAAGTGGGCCTTCGCAAGGCCCCGCGCGCGGGACCGTCCTTTCCTCTTCCCTTTCCCCAAGATGAGAGCTCCGAGCGAGGCAAAACTCGAGCGAGAGGTGTTTCACCACGAGGAGATTCCGCTTGGCTCGGCCAAGTTTCACGAATACTCGTCGTCGGTTACACATCGTCGTCGAACGGCAAATCCAGAGAAACCAGACGTATCGCACACGAACCCGCGAGCTCTTCAGTACCGTTTCTCTCGCGCTCCGTCAAACTCGAAAAATCTCCCGGGCGAGAATCTCGAAACACATCGATAGAAAAGAAATCGTCCTTAATACGCGAGTCCTTAATACGCGAGTGAACGACCCCTTTTTATTCGCGGGAAATTTGAAAAAATTCAATCTCCAAAAAACAAAGTAAAAACAAAAACAAGTGTACAAGTTATTCTCATCACTGTCTTCTTCGAGAATTTATTTCGACCCAAAGTGAAATCGTTCCGGGCCGAAAGTAAAATTCGAAGTTGGAATAAACGAGGAAAATAAAAACAAAACAAACAAAATGTTCGTCGCATCGAGGATCGTTCTACTGCTCGTTGCTTCCGGTGAGTGAAGGATGTCGGATAAATATTTTCATCAAAAAGGACGAATAGAAGGAGGAGGAGGAGGAGGTGGAGGAGAAGGAAGGGGATACTAAGGGGATGCTTTTGACTCGTCGAGTGGACGAGTTATAACCGAAAGAAATGAATCAAATTAAAAACGCCTACTCGAAACCGGTTAATCGGCTTTTATCCGAAATCCACCCTCTACCTCGTACCCTCCCCTCGCCCTATTTCGCCGATATACGTTTCTACTGCGTTTCTCGGACGTGAGCACAATTTTTTTCTTTTGTTCCTGTTGACTTTCGAGTACTATAAATGAGGGGGAGGGGGAGGGGGTGGTACTCGTTTCCAATTCTCGCGGATACACGGACGCGCGATCCAGAATCCGCGAGACTTTTTCTGTATACACACACATATCTCTCTCTCTCTCTCTCTCTCTCCCCTCCCTCACTCTTTCTCGCTCTCTCCCTATACATATATATATGCGTGGGTGTATATATATATATATATATATTCACATTTACCGTACAGGCGCGAAGGCTGGCTCACGTAAAATCCGGTATATATTCGACGAGAATATTTGCACGAGCGATTACGAATTTAAACCGTATCGATCGCCACCGAAAGCGTCGAGTAGGGCCTGGGATAATGCGTCCAAAGGACTTTCCGAGATTGTACTCTCTCTCTCTTCTCTACTCTGCTGTACTCTTCTCTCTCTCGCTTCCTCTTCATGGAATGTTATATCCGGGATGGATAGAAGTGTGGCTCTTATTCCAGGACTGCATCATACGTATCCAACCGGCCAGTGCGCTCGGGCATAGAGCGTCGCGCAATACTCTCCCTCTCTTTCTATCTCTGTGTTTCTCCCTCTCTGCTTCTCTCTCGCGGATGGCGAATTTTGGGCGCTGAGTAAAACCGGCACGGAAACTGCTCCACTGGCTGAGTAGTATGTAGTACCAGGCGGTAGCATATAATCCCGCTTCGTCGACGATAATCCGTCGGCTATACAATCATTTTGCCCCTTCCCTTTCCATCCTGCCCTCCCACGCCATCTCTGTTCCCTCTGCCACATCACCTCCTCCCTTCTCCTCCATCATTTCTCTCTCTCTCTCTCTCTCTCTCTCTCTCTCACTCACTCTCTCACTCTCTCGACAATTGTGAAACGTCGATAACACTTATCGCTTTGGGAAAATTGTTACTGCACATGCGTGTATATACGTTTGTTTTTGAGCGAGAGGGTTGGCAGGATTTTTGGAAACGCTGGGATCGTGGAGTTGGGAATTAAAGATAGGTATGGGCAAAAATCGTAGTGCAAGGAATTGCAATTTTTGGTTGAGAATGATTTATTGAAGGGGAATAATTTGATTGACATTTGGCTAGGGTCAGGATGGATTGTTTAAAATTGAAATCTGGATGCGGATAATAGGCATAGGCGAGTAGGGAACTAGGAGAATGCTGTTAGATTCGGGAAAATTTGAAAAAGTTGAAAAAATAGAAAGGGGAAATTTCTAAAAATCGATGATACGAGTTTAAAAACCCGACTAAAATCATCAAAAAATCACATCGCAATGAACCTACTGGCATTTGAAAGCTTGAATAGTTGCCAATAGAATGCACCCAGAGCCGATTCTCCAACCCAATTTTCCAAAAAGTTACAAACCTTTTAGTAAAAAAGTTCTCTTTCCTTAAAACTCGAAAAAATAATAATAATAACAATTTAACAAATGAATTTTTCTCCTTGACACATCGTTATATTTATGTCCCCTAATAACGAAACTTCCATTAATTTTTAAAATATTCAATAAACACGAAAAAAAAAACATTTCTATTTTCAACGTATCGATCGTGAATCGATTCTATCGAAAGATCTAATTTATAATTCATGATTAATTTCGATAAATCGATCATTTTTATCAATATAAAAATTTGTCACGAGAACAAAGCCTCATTGGTGATTCGCAAAGTCGAGAAATCTAAGGAACCTTGAACAGGGGTTGATAACGCCAAAGGGGGTGGAGAAGAGGGGGTACTTTATATCGCATTGCTAGTCGAAAATCGTCCCGTGACTTTTTTTGCGCCCGGATCACTCCACAGTACGAGTGAAACCAACGGGGAAATCAAGCTTGGCCGAGACTTTTATCTGCATAAAATGATGGGACTAGGAGTACGTCACGTATCGCGCGAATCAAGTCTCGCGTCGAGATCCTCTCCGCGTTCCACGAGGCCCGATCAGACTTCGGACCTGCGTTGCATATTTTCCTCTCGTTGTTGTTGTTGTTCTTTTTTTTTCCTCATCATTTGTTTTTCAAATTATTCGCAAGCTCTTTTTTAAAATATTTTTTTCGTGATATTTTGCGTCGATTCTTTTTGTTTATTTTTCTCTGGAAAGCACAAGAGACCCGAGTTCGGCACGTTTCCGTTAGCCATTGACGTTCGCTGGTACGTGGTGTCATGGAGGTAGCGCAGGACTAAATTGCTTACAGTGGAAATACATCGAAACACCTTCTCACGGTTAACGAGTCCAGGCTGCTCCCATCGCGAAGGAACATAAAATAGAATTGTACGACATTGCGACGACGTGGGCAAGAAAAATTCGCTATCGTTGACATTTTCCTTTTCTCTATTTTTCTTTTTGTTCGTTTGCAAAAGCTTTTACTACCCTTGACTGCGAAAAGGGACGAAGAATACGTGGACTCGACCAGGCAACGACCAACCTGTTACAATTGTCCTATTTTTTCCACCCTTGTTATTTGTTTATTTATTTTCACCCTTAGTAATTTTTTGGTTTTTCAACCTTGGCAATTTTTGTTGAAACTATATTAATTTGTTTCCACCCTTATTCAATATTCTCCACCCCTCATTCATTTATTTTTCATCCCTGGTTATTTAAAAAATATGCACCTTTGTTCTAAATAAAAATCTCATTTTTCCTCAAACGACGAATCTATTCGTGTACAACGCTGAAAGGTTTTTTATCCGTCCTAACTGTAAGCTAGGAGAAAATGAGAAGCTTAAAAAAAAGTGTTACACCCCTCACCCCCGTGCACGTACACGGGCCAGAACGCAATTGAGTGTTGCAAAGGGCCTTTCACCGAGCCAGAGTGTTTCCGATCGCGAGTGTCTCCCTCTCTCTCTCGCCCCTTTCGCCATTCCCTTCGATTTTACCGTTCATTGAACATAGAACGAGAGACTGGACTTTCTCATGAAAAAGAAAAAAACGTACATAAATAACTAAACCATAACAAAAAATAATAATAAATTCATCATCGTCCCTTTTTACTCTATTTATTATTTTTCCACTCGGATAAAACGCCGCGACACGGCCTACCGGCGACAAAATCCCGGTTCGCAAGCTGCTAATCGCGTTTTTGCCCCCTGGATCGAGGGTTTCATGACGACAGAAGAGGGAGAGAGAGGGAGAGAGAGAGAGAGAGAGAGAGAGAGAGAGAGAGAGAGAGAGAAAGAGAGAGAGAAAGATAGAAGAATATGTCGATACACAATGCGTGCCACCACCTCTACGCGGATGGTAGCAGCCACGTCCCTCCTCTTCACTCGTGGTATACAAACAACCTCCCGTTGTAAATGTAGGACCAACAAAAAGAACAAGATGGCTAGAGCGGAAGTTTTCTGCATCGTGGTATAATATGTGACTTAACGCGCGTTCGCGCGTCGTATGAATGACAAAATGGTAGCCAAGGCCGTTGGCAACAACATGTCCGCGCATCATCGCGTATGTGTACGATCCGTTGTATTTACGATAGAGACAACTGTACGTACAAAGAGAATTCCGGAAGAGGGGCAAAAACACAGGGAGGTAGAGTAGAGAAAGAGACAGAAAAAAAATGGGGGAGGGGCAGCTGGGAGGTAAAGATAGAGAACAAAGGGGTGGAAAGAGAAAAGGGTAGGGGGTTTGGCGAGGAAGAAAGAGGCCTGCGGCTAATACAGAGCACGGGCTGCGATCTACCCCAACCTCCCCCTTTTTTTGTACCCTCCTAGTTGCCTCCGTTACGACCACGTCCATAAACCACCACCGATTCTCCGTCGTCTCATCATCTACATCGTGCACACACGCGTTTTTTCTTTTACCATCCTCACCCCTCTCCCCTCTTCTCCCTCACGCCCTCTATGGTTTCAATGCATACGGCAACGTCCGTCCGTCTGTCACTACTATGGCAAGCTCAAGCTCCTCCTCCCCCAACTCCTCCAACGCGAACGTTGTTTTTCTCCATTTTTCTACCCCCCCCCCCTCCCCTCGCTCACTCTTCTCTCTCTTTTACTCATGGCCCCGCTCGCTTTTGCTACATCAAACCGGTATGCGCATACACAACGCACCTTATCACCATAAAAATTTATGTACCTTCGTCGCATCGGGACGAGTAAATTGTATTAGCCACGAGAAGCGCGCGCGTAGCGCGTCCCGAAGCGCGCGCCCCCTTGTGCCACGTATTTGTACTATATATAGGTAACCGTCGGCACAAGTACCAACGGTTTCGGCATACCGCCGAATAATGGTGTGTGGGAGAGTTGTACGAAGAGGGGGGGTTGGGACGAGGGGATGAGAGGTACGAGAGCGTATATTTTCTCGTCGAAAAATTTTTCCTTTGGCGAGAGAGACGCGCTTGTTGAAAACCAACCGCGCCGGCGAGTTTTTTAGCTGCCCCCGAGTCGAGGAAGGAGGCTTTTTTTTGCTTTTCGTGGAAGCGAGGGTCGTTTTTTTTCTGTTTCGCTGAAAACGATCGCGATACGGCCCGGGTTTTCGCGTTATCTTCAATGTATTCCGTCTTGTTTTCTACTCGAGGGCTAATGCGTATTATCGAGAAATTTCATATGTGCATGAATAACGAAGATTTGAATTAAGAGTGGTGGGAAACTCGGTCGGTAATAAAAGTGTCAGTTATGTACTCGATCGATAAGTTAACCGGTGGATAATGAAAATTCGTAAAAATTTCAATGTCTTTTGGAACGAACGAACGAAAATTGAGATTTTTCGAAGGTTTGCTCTCGGAAATGGAGATTTTATGAGTCGCAAAGATTAAAAAGAGCAACGAGTCGCGTAATAACGAGGTGTGGGAGAATTGTGTTGTACCAGGGGGGATAACTTGTACATATACACGAAGCGAATAGTAACGTATTCCCACGTCACCTCGTCGAGGGAGAAACGACGGAAAGGTAATACCGTCAACCCGGACTCTCCATGGTTATTCGAGTAATTATTCGATGTATTTTCGTCGATGAAGAGTCTCGGAGCTCCCCATGTCAACCCCACGAGAGAATGGCCCCACCCTCCTCTAATACCGAGAATTTCATCATCGAATTTCAATGACATATTCATCCAACACCCGTCAAATTTTATTGGTTAGGATTTTTCCATTTTTCTATTTTTCATTTTATTTTTTTATTATCAAATATTGATTTCCATTATATCGGATATTGTTAATACAACGCAGGCAAAGATACTCGTTGTTTGAAAGGTCGAATAATTCACGCAGCACGATTATGCTGGTGATAAAAAAAAAGATATTAAAAATTTATCGAAAAAATGTTTAATTAAATATTTTTGTTCGCCACGATTTTTGGTAAATCGGGCATTCAATTATCGAATCGCCCGATCGATTTCGTTCTCGTCGTTGAAAGCCAACGAAGGGAGCGTATAGTAACGGAGACAACCAGCCAGCCACTCGGCGGCGTTTCTGATTGCAATTTTCCACTTATTCGCCATTACTGTTGCCCGTACGAGCGTAAGCCCCATAAGCCACACTAATTCAACTAACGAGTTATGACAGGGTAAATTACTTTCTCTTCATTAAATACCAATCTCGTGGAAAAACCGTAAAAGAAAAAAAAACCAATAAATACCTTTAATTTGCCATAAACGAAAGAAAATCTTCAACACGTGGAACGTACCCAACAGTTTCTTCCTCTAATTAATTAATTAATATGAATCGAGTGTGAAAAAATGTGTTTTGACAGGATTCTGAATAACTTTATAATAACATTGTTATCGAAGAATAATAAATCGATGATAATAATAATAATAGCCACGAGAATCTTTGAACAGAAGAACGTTGACTTATTTTGTCGATTGTGCGAACGAGCATCGTAAAAAACAATTAGGGGAGAATGAGGGAATTGGAGTCATTTAAGGAAAAGTTGAAAAGAAAGTAATTTATGAAAGTATTATTGATGTTTTTCACTGTTGATCACTCCTTTGGTTACTAAACTTTCATTGTTATGAAATAGAAACTTACTAATCATTGTTTAAAGTAGTGAAAAATTGAATTTTCAAACGTGTGTTTTGGCTCTCATTGCTCGACATGGCGGGTAATGGAAGCTATGCACTAACCATATGTGAAATCGGCGATGTCACCTTAAACTTGACAAATTCAATAATTTGTTAAGTAAAGTTTATTGATAATAAACATGAACATTGAACACATATTGCATTGTTAAAGCGTAATTGGAAGATAAATTAAAGTATCGAAACTTAAAGGTTTTTTCGATTTTTTTCCGAGACGTTGACATTGTGTTAACTTATCTCTGTGTTAACCCTCCTAGCTACCCCCTATGTAAGCATCCCTCTCGCATGGTATGGTAAAATTTGAAAATAAACATAAGTGTTGACATTCGAATTGGAATAATGAGAACCGACCGGTAGCCTTTTGAATTAAACACAATAATATAAATTAATTAAGTTCTAACCTCTAATTATTTTTTCTACGTTCTAATCAAAGTACATGAATTAAGCTACCAAATGCCCCTGAAAAACAATTAAATAAGAAAACTTTAGATATTTATTTTCATTATGAGAACAATATTTTTCTTATAACGAAAGAACACAAAATAGGTTTTTGGGTTGTTTCGAAACGTTTCTAAGTACTTTTTTACAAGTTCTCCCATTATCGGCAGGCTCCCATTCTCCTGCTCTCCACTACATTATCGATTTGTCCAAATTGGATTCGATTAATTGTTCCATGATTATCTCTCCCTCCCTCGTAACTTATCGTAATCTTGCATCGCTATTGAAAATCCGGCGTAACGGCGAGAGGGTCAATGGTTGGAGAGAAGGGAGGAGGCACGAGCTAATTAACCGATTCGCGACGAAAGATCGGCGAGTGTGCGGAACGCGCGAGTGGAGAGCCAGCGGATGCGGAATATTCCCAACGTTATTGGTTGATACATGAAAGGATTCGTGGTACAGGCGGTGCGTTATATCGCGAGATAGGAGCATTCGATTGTGAACGAGCCTGTGTATTTATGCGTTTGATACAATCGTGTTACGGACGAAACGGTGGAAGGGTAGTTAGGAAGGGGTTGAGGGTGAGGAAGGGACGTGACACTTGGTAAATTCGCACGTGCGATCCATAAACTGGATTACGCGCACCACCGATCCTTCATTATGTACGAGCGGTCGAATACCTTCGAGGGAGTACGAGTGAGGGTTGGGAGTCGACGACGATAGAGGGAAGTTTGGGTGACAGGTGAAACAAGGGGTAGAGCAAGTGATATCCGGGATAAGACTCAATCCATTGGTCGTTCGCGCAACAATGCATCAAGTATTTGTACTATTCCGGAAATGGTAAGGATACTGTTCAACGTACAACAGGAACACAATTTGTCTTGGCTAGTGGAGTAAGGGATAAAAAATCGCCCTGGAGGTAGTTTCTATGGATTGGAAGAAAATTGTATTGTTCGAAAGGTTATTTCTAGATTGATCTTTCTCAAACAATCGCTTTCCTTCACCCACCCCAATTGGTGACGTAAACATAAACGATACGGGGTATAAAATTGTTTAGAGCGAAGGATTGAAAAGAACTCACCGATCGATGGGAATTACACTGCGGAATTTCAAGCGAACTTACCTGGAACAGAAAAAAAGAAAGGATTAAGTTCGAACGTTAACAACTATCCTAGAAATTGTACTTCCCTTATTTCAAGGAATCGAGAGGTGAAGGGCTTGATTTGAATTCACCCTTTACGCGTCAGGATCGATGACGACGAGAACGTCTTCCGGGTAAGAGTTTCGTTCGAACGACGCTTTATACATTCTGATCGTATTTACCAGTTGAACGAGATAAGGGTTGTTCAAAAAGCGTTCGAAATCCCTCAGGGGGGTTGGCGAGCACGGAGAAATCTCGACGCAAAGACGAGAGGATGTCTGGTCGTCTGAACGAGCATGAACGTTGCGAACGACCTAGACGGATTTTTACGGTAATGGAAGGTCGCGAATTCACCCCGATGCATCAAAAATCCCCTACAGGGCGCGACGAGGGTGATTAAGTAATTCAACCAACGAAGAAGAAAAAAGAAGAACTTTCTAGCAGTTTACGAGGAAGGACGAACGTTAGTGATATTTCGTGACCGGAGAAAGCTTTTGGCTGATGCGATCCATCACTTAATTACTTCGACATTACACCACCTTCTTCCAACCCCGTGCAACGAACACACTCGACTCACCTCTTCAGCGTTTCATGCGCAATTCATGTAGGTCACTGCAACTCGTTCAGAACCGACACTTCGTTACTTTGGAAAAAAGAAAAAAAATCCTTAATAAGGAAATGCTGGAATTGCAATTACTACCCCCGGAGTCCAAAGGCCCACCTCCTTCGTTAGTACACGGTTATTAAGGGTAGTCGAATTTTTTCGCTCCATCGCTCTTCCAAACATCTTTCTCTCTCTCTCTCTCACGCGCGAGTTGCAAATTTTTTTGCAAGTGTATCGCCATTCGATCCGCTTCCCTTTCAAGCTTTATATTTCCACGTTTCTTTGGTGTCTCGATGAACGAAATTCCACCCTTATGTCGCAAGGGTGACTTTCTTCTCGCGCTTTTACCGTCCACATTTCTTTTTTTTTTCTTTCAAATGTTCGACAAAGTCTCTCTTTCTCTCGATCTCGATACAAGGGATGAAATATATTTCAGTCATATTGTTCCCGTTCTCGTTTTTTAGTCGTCAAGAGCGAAACGTTTCGATCTCGTCATTCTTTTCTTCTTTTTCGTCTCGATCCAATTTTCATTTTTAAACAGATTTTCACAAAAGTTCGAGTCTTATTCATCGTCCCGAGCAAATGTTTATCGCGAGACAATGGCAAACAGTCGTTTCGCTCGTCTCGAGATACAACTTCGACAGAGAGAGAGAAGGAGAGAAATAGAAAGAAAGAGAGAAAGAAAGAAAGAAAGAAAAAGAAAGTAGATACCTGTCGCTCGCTGGGCAACTGTCGTTCTTATGACTCTCGGGGCGCTATATAACTTACCTCTGCGTAGCCACTCGAAAGGCTCTCTATGCCTCGCCGATCGAAACTTCGAGCAGCGAGATTCGTCTCTTTTACCCGAAGCATCTGTAGAAGAGAGCTACGAGCTTTCGAAAAAAAAAACCTAGCAAAGAGAGATATGAAGGAAAGCAAAAATGGAATCTCGCTGGTAAAAGGAAGGGTGAGTGAAGGAGGTGGGGGGTTGAAGAAAAAAAACAAGGCTGGGGGTTGGTCGGAGACTTCAGCTTGTTATTATATTCTACGAGAGACGGACCCCGTTTATCTCTTTTGCTTCCTTGTATAAATAATAAAACGTACCTATAACGGGGAAATGACCGAAAATAGAAAGGAGAAGTAGGGAAGAAGGGGGAGCACGCGATACGAGGGTGAAAATAACGCAACCTCTACGGTACAGTTATTTTCACAGACGTATGAGATACAAGAATGAAGCGAGAAATTTCTCGTCTCTGTGTCTCTTCCTCCAGTCGGTAAACACGACCGTTTCCTAGCATTATTGTCCATGGAAAAGGGCAACAAACTTTTCCACCACAGAAATATCGGTTTTTCTGATTTAGCCTTCGCGATTTGTTCCTGCGACTAAAAAATCCGTCGTTAAAACAGGACTCTTGGACGAGCGCTCTAATATTTAACAGATCACAAAAAATGTCATCAACGACAAAATTACCCCCTCCTCTCCACCCTCCAACCCTCTACGTTATAAAGAATTTCCCAAACATATCCTAGAAGCCCAGTGGTGAAAAAATCTGGCGGAAACGCGTATAATCATGGTCGAAGCGTGTTTTCTCGTACAAGAAAAAAAACAAACCAAAGTGACCCTCTTTGATCCGCCTGGCCGAGATACGGCCGCAGGGCATTCGATTCGCACGGCGCACTTCACCGAAATGCATCCTGAGAGTACTCTTGGTACGTAGCAAAAGAGGTGAAGAGGGATGGAGAAAAAGAGGGGAAGAGTAGGGGATGAGCGAAGAGGATCGAGAAAACAAGGGATGTTGCGTCGCGTTCGCCTCGTCCTCGTTCGCTCTCTTTGCTCGTCCCGGATCCAACGGTTTTTCCATCATTTCATTCCGTTTTAGCGGTGCTGGACAGGGTGAGATCGTGGGAAGGGGGTTGAAGGGGGGATGAGTATCCAACATCCGTCGTCGACGCTTTCGTCTACGCTGTTCTCGTTCGAACCAGCCTTGGGTAAATAAAAGTCGTTGTACGCTTCTCGATATTATATGCGAAATGGGGGTTGAAGAGAAAGAAAGAAAAGAAAAAGGAAAAAAAAAGCCACGGAGAAATAAATAAAAGCGCGAGGGTGGTCTCATATCGTTGCGAAATAAAGAGAGAGAGAGAGAGGGAGAGAGAGAAGGAAAGAGAGAGAGAAAGAAGGAGAGAGAGAAAGAAAGAGAGAGAGAAAGAAAGAGAGAGAGGGAGAGAGAGACACAGAGAGAGAGAGAACGGAACGAATAGCGTTTGTTGGAAACGAAACTGAACAACTAGAAGAAAACACGAGCGTGTAGAGACGGAGGTTGGTACACACACATTACGGACACGACGGTCGTGCGTTGTCCGCCCTGTGTTTTGTCGAAACGATGGTACACCAATATCTCTGTTGCCGTCGGCTATGTACAACGGGAGGCAAGGGGGATAATATTTTGGATGAAGGATATCTCGTGTCATAAAGCTGCCGCCACCCCTTTCCACCCCTAAACCCCGGGGGTCGAGACCCACGTTCCGACGCAAGAGGATCGAGTACACCCCGTGTATAGTGGTGGGTCTTCGGGGGATAGGAAGGAGGAGAGCTGTATCATGGTCGGAGCTATATGTATACGTGTGTGTGTGTGTGTGTGAGAGAGAGAGAGAGAGAGGGCAGTGTCGAAATGGGATTTGGGAGACCCGACGGATGGACACAACGGTAGATTTAGATAGCGGAGAATAGCGTCGACAGGTAGATGCAGCCGAGGTCGAAACAAGGTGAGGAATGAAAACGTAGAAAAAGGGGGGGAGGGTAGGAGATGGTGGTGTAGGAAGGGGATGAAAAACGAAGAGAAGCACCAAAAACCCCAGCGACGTATTCATAATTTTGTAGCATCGCAAATTTTATCCGCAGGGGTCGTAAAAAATGAGAATGCAACTGGGCGGTTGGATAGAAAGAGAGATAGAGAGAGTGGGGGTAGTTTCCTCGTGGTTTAGAACGAACAACGAGTATCCTGTATGCGGTGCTACGTGATGGACGGAGTGGATTGGTGAAGGTGGGGGATCGAAGTCATCGCGACGTAAAGAAAAAAACAACGTACAGCTCGAACTACAACCCCTACATGAGCCGGGAATTTCTCGAGACTCGTCCCATTCGCGAGATGCGAGTTCTTTGGATATTTTTTTTTCTTTTCAAGCAGGGTTTGCGGCAACGAGGAACGAGAAAAAGAGTTGAAAACTGTTCGTAAAAGAGGACGAGGGACGCGTCCTGAGAATCACCGATGTTTTCGAAACAATCGATTCGTGCGCCATCTATTTGCACCGTTCGTTTTTAACCCCATTCTCCAACCCCCTGACAGGTTTTTTTTCCTCTTCGTGCGTGGCAAAACGCGGTGAATCTTGCGAGGGATCCGGAAAAATACAATACACAGCCACGAACGAGAATTGCGATAAAAGTACGTTCTTTTTGTTTTTCTTTCCCAGTTTTTTTTTCTTTATGGAAAAGATGGAAAAAGCAGCGAACGATGAGCTCTTTTCCAACAAGGGGCAGTATATGTGAGAACTCACGCATACGGAAATATATCTTTACCTGATGTGCATTTCTGAAATCGATCGGGATACCTACCCTCCCTCATCCTAGTTCGTTCGGTCGGAAGTGGGCAGGGGGAGGGGGCGTAAAAATAAAGCCGACGGAGTTGATGAAATGGAAATAAAATGGATGGAAAGGGGCGAAATAATCGGTATATGTTTGCGTCCGAATGTTGTACACGACGGTAATTCGTTTAGTTTCATTTTTTTTCTTCTTTTTTTCATGAGATAGATATAGCGATGGAGAATTCGGTTATCCTCGAAGTGGCGCCAAAGTGTCGGAACGTAGTGAAGGAGCACCGGCAGGAAAGAGGTTCGCATTGTTATCCCACGCCCGATACTCTCCCTCCCCCTGGTCCACGTCCTCCTACCTCGTTTCGCCCAAAGAGCGAGAGCCGGTTAGAGCAACAGGTCCAGGGGGGAGGGGGTGCGACGGGGATGAGGGCGAGCCTTCGCGGTGGCCCGGTCGTTATACCCTTATACTCCGTCGAGCCGGAGATCGCGTTGCCTCGTGGAACGGAAGAGGACAGGCTCTGGACTAGTGGGTGCGGGAAGGGATGAGACAGCGGACGAGGATGAGGGTGGGAATGAGAGAGAGGAAGTGAGACAAAATAGCAAGTTAAGCTGGGAGGCCCGACAATCGCACGGTTAAACGGAAGCTGCGGCGAAACACTCGAAGACTCGAAGGCTGTAACCGAACCGTCCCGCTCCAAGAGGAAAACTACCCCTCTTCGCGTGTGTAAAGTCATTCAGCTACTTTCCGCCACTTTGGAAATTGTATTTACGTATCAGCATATTTGAATGATATACGAAGAGATAGCTTGTATTTTTATCCATGTTGCGTGTTGCATACTCTGTAACTTGTCAATTCAGTTACAAACATGTCTGATGTCTAACTATTCTGTCGCCTCGCATAAATCGATTTTGGGTTTGCGATAAAGAATTCCAATGGCGACGCTCCGTGTTGAAACTTACACCCATGGTGGAGAATTCATTATATTTAAGATACCGCCACGAATACAACGCGTGCGTACACAGAGAGCTTTCCACTTCACGGAGGTTCGATCATGTACGATAATTATGTTGAGTTAACGATGGTGATGAGGATATTAGACGACCGTTGGTTATACCACAGCAGAGGATACATCGCATATTCACTAGAGTGAGAGACGGAGAGAGAGCGAAAGCGAGAGAGAGGTAGAGATAGAGGCGAAGAGACGAAGCAACGGAGACAACCCACAGAGTGATAATGAACGGAAACCCAAACGTTGAGTTGGCTTAATGTCCCGTGGACAGGCAGCCAGATGAGGTTGGTTCGATGTTGATAGGTTCGCGCTTTGATGTAGCCTGGACTGACACTCGCGTACTATAATCGCCGGTTGAGAAAGGGGGATGAAACGTGGAAGGGTAGCGAGTTGGCAAGGGCTAGTGCCAATATCATAAAAGCTGTCTATGTATACCGATATTTCCAACAATAAGGGCTTTCCTCTTGCATTACACGTCCTCTAGACAGGATAATTATTTGCATCTAACTAAAGTGATGGATCGTTATAAAATGGAGGAAGATCTAATGGAAATGGAATACCGGAGAATAGATTCTAGGAACGGGGATGGTGGAACTGGAAGGAGACATGGGGACTGTAAAGTGGTGACCGCAGTGCTCAGTTGGGGGGACATTAGGAACAGATTAGAACTCTTCAACGCCACGAATCTAGGGTCAACCAACGACTACAGTTCCAGTAACCAACCAACGAGGCTACCCTCCGTTCCCATTTCCCGCCATGTGGCGACGGCTAAACCGCCTCCGGCAAAACAACCATCACCAACCTCACCCTGTCTCCCTCTCCTCTCTAATTTCATTCCCGAATCCCCATTTCGCCTCTCTCCTCCCTCGTTTCGCTGCAGTTTCTCTATTGTTTTCTTCCAGCCCTGTATTAACTCTCGGCCCTTTCCATTCCCTCGATCCGCTTGCAGCTGGCTCACCCAGGTTGCGCCACGGTCGCGTCGTTTCTCATTTCAGGGCAACACAAGTCCTGACAGTCGCGTCCGTTGCACACCTAACCGACAAACAACCGAGGTTTACTCTTGCCCAGAACAAAATACCCGACAGTCCAATTGCCACTTCTATTAACAGGTGTTGGAACGCACAATCAACCAGGAAAACCTCGGCCGTCTCACTGGATCGTCTCTCTACACTGATCGATCTCATTATCCCGCACCCTCTTCCATCTTCGATGGCTCACTTTTCGGAACAGTTCTAGTCCGCCCGTAACGAACAACCGGGCCCTCGATTGCTCACAGACTCGTGCAGAGCACCTACGGACCTCTAAAAAAACGTTAATCCTTCTCTTGTCTATGTTCAACCACTAGGATTTCATCCCTAGTATTTAATAATACCCAATATGAATACGTACCCCATGGAATTCATGGGTCTCGTTTATGGCTGTAGCACGGCCTTTACACGTTTCAACGAACACGTTAATGAATGGATTAAATCAATATTATCATCGACGGATTGGGGTAGAACATTACGAATCGATCTATCCAAGCGCATGAACCAAATATTTACCGGGACCCATTTTCATTCGACCGCTAATCACGAGGATTCCAACAAGGTATGGGCTCAAATCGTCGCTTGGGTGGTGTGTTCGATCTATTTTTTTTAATCCACCTTTCGTCTTTATTATTGCATTTACGAAAAAAAGCGGAAGACAACAAAAAAAAAACGAAATCCAAGCGTAGGAATGAAAGATATAATAATAAACGGTAAACAACCCTTACGGGAATGCCGATGGGAATGGAAATAAAAAATTGGTGGCGAAGCTACGTTCGGTCGTATTCGATTTCGATCGTATAACGTTAAGAGAGGGAGAAGGAACGAAAGTCGTTGGAAACTCTCGAGTATCGTGGATACTCGAACGTGGACGATCGTAACGATGGAACAACTGAGGTGAAATCCAGTCGTAACGTAACCACTTTTCCTCCTTTGTACGCAATTCTATTTGTTGTTTCGCCCCCGTTGTCTCTACACTAGTTCGCAGCATCTTTAATTAAGAGTGCCCTCGAGACGGTTCATCGCTCGTTCTGCAACGGATCCTCCCTGTTCTCTTGTCAGTTACTGCCACGTCGGGTGATTTTGCAATAACGTAGTCTACACCAACCTCCTTCACTCCTGTCCGCCCACCCTTGTTCACGATTCCCCTTGGATTCCGAGCGACCGAACGTTCCATTAGAGTAAAATGTCGAACGACTACAAGAATATTCAGTAATTGGTGATCGTTGGATGAGATTTCTTTGAACGTTTCGACGCGTTCGCTCCAACAGCCCCTCTCCCGAATGCCTAGAGAATTCGATATTTTGACTAGGACGTATTTGAAAAAAAAAAAAAAAAAAAGAAAAATGTGCAGGATCCGTCACCAGCCACCTGGCAAACAGACGAGCAATATCACTTGCTATCATCGATGGCAGACGAAAAAGGGGAGGTTGCTATTGCGCTTCGTCGAATCCATTCGGAAACGTTGATAGCGGTTCGTGGCGCAGCTGCAACAGCTACGATCGGCAATGTTTACGCCGTAAAAGCAGCCGCGTTAACGTTTATACACGCTATATATACGATATGTGCGCAACTGGAGACCGGTATAGCAGTGGCGGTGGAGCATTGAGTGGACGAACAACAATGAACGTTGGGGGATGATGACCGAGAGGGTTGGGTTTTGTGGCTAGGAGAGTGGTCGGTCAAGCACAACGCGTTTATCGGCTGGTGTAAGCTCGAGAAACGAGGAAGCCCATAGAAATTCCGGATACGCACCGTGGTGTTGATGGACAGCCGAGAATCCGTTCCATACGGATTCATGATTAATCCTGATTTTATAAAGGATCGAAACATAATTGAAGATAAGAGTAAGATTGTGGAAATGGTCGAAGTGAATTGTCTCGGGTACGAAGAACTTTTCTGTGAGAAACGTCGTCCTTCGCGGAAGGTTGCGACAGACTGCCGCTCCAGAAGGATGGAGGTCGTGGAAAAGACGATAAGGGAGTAATGCTGCAGTTCTACCATCATCCGTCGGTCTTGAACGTGAGAAAATACGTCGCGTCACATGTCTGATGGTGGTGGTGATGACGGTGGTGGTATAGGTTGGACGGGAACCAACCTCATCCGCACCATCGTATACCTGGACGTTGCACCCATGTAGGCTCTCTCCCCACGATAACGTCGAGGTCGTAACCGAGAGGAACTGAGGATGTTACGGCTGCCGGTACTAGCGCCAGCCGTGCGCTTCGATATAAACGGGACTCGATCCCGTATTTGCGACCTGGCAATTAAAGTTTACGATCGTGAAGGGGTGGTATACAGGGAGGGAAGGTGGGTCGGCGGGATGGTTGCGGGGGGTGAGCTCGATCCAGGGCTCGCGGGTTACCTGTTTCGAACACTCCTGGCTCGGTTGCTCGCTTTAGCGTTCTCTCACTTCCATACTCCCTTCTCTCACTCCGTCTGTCTGGCCGGGCTTTCGTGCGTCCTGGGACAATTTCCAACCCTCCACACTCCCCTTACTCCATGAAAGGTCGATTGTCTCGCTTCTTCCGTTCTTCTTTCCTCGCGACCACCGAGTTACGAGCTTTTCGTCATAGAACCCCAAGCACCAATTTTGTTTTCAGCCTGCCATGGATAGGAACATTCGTACCATTTCCGTCCACGAAAACCTAAACAATCCAGTTCCACCATGGTCTCCTGTTCTCACGAGGGATGCTTGTATTATCGACAAAACATTCTTTGCTTTCCATTTTCCTTTTAAATAAAAAAATTGTCATCTTTTCAATTCCCTCGTAGATACTTTCGTCGATATTATTCCAGAGGTCGCTTTCTTGACGAAAAATTGTATCCCGCTCGCACAGTCTTTTCGCGGAAGCGGTCTAAGATTGAGCGGTTGGCGGTGAATTTGCCAGGTGGAAATTAATTGGCACCGGAGATTAGGACGCGCTCCGTGAAGCCCGAGGGATGCTGCTTCTCGTGTGTCTGGCACAAGCCGGTTCGCGTAGCTGTCGAGGAAACTCGTACCGTAAGCACGACAGCGAGAAGCTGGGCTCGGGGTAATTATACATAATGACGATGGTAGTTGCCAACGGACTCGCACCGTCCGTCCCTTAAAGCTTACCTGTTGCACGGTCTGTGCAATAATCTCACTTATGTTAGAAACGGCTTTCAAGGAGTCAACTACTACCATGTAACACCCGAGAGAGGTTGAACTCGATCGTTAAACATTTAATACGAAAGTGATTTCAAATAAACTTTGCCCAAATTTGTCTTAAAAATCTTTGAACTTTTTAAACGTTTGTCCCTAATCTTCATTAAACGACAAAAATAACACAACTTAAATTAAGCTGAAACAAAAGATCTCGAGAGAAACGAGAAATATAATAAGTAACTTAGAGAGTAAGTAATAACCAAAGACGAGACAAAGTAAATCTGTACATCTGTGTCGAGTCTGTACGAGAGAAGAGGACAAGACTGAAAGACAAGGATAATTTTAATACCGAGTGTGCCGGTACAATAAATGGATAAAGAGAACACGAAGAACACCGGCAACTTTATAAATACACGCGAGATAGTTTATACGGATGGATGACCGAAGGGTGAATGGAGAAAGGAGAGACAGTTCGAGGGGTGGAAATAAAATATGCCTGAAAGATGAAGATAATGACGGTCTCGGTGAAAGAGTAATCAACTTGAGCGATTTTTCGATGTGGAGTATACAAGAATCGTGGAATTCGCGATTGGTCGCATTCGAAGCGAGGAAACGAATGCATTTGCCGAGGCAGGGTGAGGAAATGAGGAGACAAAACTCTCAACGTCGAAAGAGAGAGAGAGAGAGAGAGATAACAAGTTAAGAAGAGAAGAAACATCATCCGGCGTTGCACAGATGGAGAATAAAAGAGAGGAATCTTGGAGCGGCAACAATGATATAAATCAGAGAGAGCGTGCATTATGATAATATCGAAGGCGGAGATGAGATTGTTGAGGTGAAGGTGGATGAGACTCGAGAGAAAAAGTGGGAAAGAAAGAAATAAAATTTGAAAAAAAATACCGACGATGCACCAATTGCCCAGGGATGGTGGAATGAGAACAGAACAATGAAAAAGAGGAAAACGTAAAAGATGGAGGATGAGAAAAAATGTGGTGTCCTCTCCGTATTTCGCGAATTCGCAAGTGAGAGATGAAAGCGCGAAGAGGATGAAAAAAGAAATCCAGTCTTTTTCCCTCGATACGTTTCTCGTTATCGTCGTCTCTCACGTCGATTTACCCTAAACGGCCGTCGTACCACCCCGGGCTTCCCGCAAATCTATCGAAATACGACACGTGCGCTGATAGCAGTTTGCCAGGATTTCAACAACCCTGGTACCTACGAAAGCCTCGGGCTGTCTCTTCTTTGCTTGCTCTCTTGCCTCTCCTTTATTGACAAGGCGATGCATCTACCCTTCCCGGTACGCGCAACCTGTTACACTTTGTTCGATCCTCGTCGGTCGACCTTCTCCATCGTCCTCCTTTTTTCTCTTTTCTTTTCCGTTTTATCATCCAGTGAATATTTTCCTGTCCTCTTCTTTCGTCCTTGTTCAAGTGATCGATCGTTCCTCACGATTATTATTTTTTGTCAATAATCCTATCAACGCAATTATCCATGTTGAGTAAACGAGTCGTGAAAAATAGGAAAACATTACTTGGAACAAAAATAAAATAACTTTAAACAGTAACAACGAGATTCGTGTACAAATATTCCAACCGAAAGGCAAAACAAAGGGTAGGATGTTGGCTAGGGCACGAACTATTTTCGGTCGTTATCGATAGTCCAAGAGGGTACTTCCACTAAACGACCCTGTCTTATCGCGAGTTGAGACGAAACAAAAAGAAGAACGGGGAAACGACGAACATCTTCAATACGGTAAGAGAATCCAAATTAGGGAAACTTGGATGCTCCAAGGTTGGAGCAAAGTCGTTTTGTGATACGACACGAGTCGTGGAAAGTGATCGAGAATAATAACGAGTCGGATCTCTTCGACATTTTCCTTCTGCTCGATGAAGAGGCATCGTGGCGAATAAACGTTAAAACAAAAAACAAAAGGAAACCCAAGAACCAAAAAATCACAAAAATAGGAATTCAAACGAGAGAACCGAAAGCGAAGGAGGAGCGTATAAACAACGACCGGGGCCAAGATCCTGGATGGATATGAGAGAATCGCGCAGGTATAAAAGAAGAAAACGGAAGGGGGGCACCTATCTACCCCGGAAAATCAGACGTCGGAAATAATTGAAAATATCTCTGAAAGCAAGGAAAGCAACGAACGGACAAGATGGTGAGAGAAGAGAGAGGGAGAGATAAGTCCTGATGTAGCATAGAACTATATATATATACATTAGAAGCTTACTGTGTGCACTCCACTGTGCTCCTTACACACTGCTACGCAAACATCGAAGCGTAGAAACGCGAGAGCGAAGTCGTCCCGATGGGGAGGGAGTAAAAGAAGGTTTTTCTCATGCGAATGACGATTCCACAGTGCAAGAACAGCGAAAGTGCACCGTAGGCGAGGAAGAACGAACGAACGAAACGAAACGAAACGAAACGAATGAACGAGGACAAGACTGTTAAGTCGCTAAGACATTTTCCTTCGTTCTTCGCTATGCGGTACGGGTTTCCTGGAAAATTTCTTCCGGAAAACTGTTGTACGAGGTAGAGGGCTGCTGGAAGAAGAGAAGAAGAAGAACAAGATGGGAAAGAAGAGGAAGAATACGAAGGAGAGAACACGCTCTTTGAACAGACTTCGGTGACTCGGAATATTCAATACTCTTCAAGTCCGACTGGAAAAACTCCGAGAGGAAAACTTTATTCCCGGAGATCATTTTAGCGGTGTGCGCAAGTATCGCGAGACGAAACGAGACGTTATCACGAGGAAGGACGACACCGTGAAGAAATAATGAAATTAAATGGAGAAGCAATGAAGAGGGGTGGTGAGTTAGAGGGTTGAATATTAATTGACGACCTTCCCCTGTGTCCTACCATTCTCTCTAACCACCTGTGATCATCAGGACCGCCGCGATATCGGGGGTTAATAAATGGTTTGCCTAGTTTCAAGCTCGTTTCCAGAAACAAGTGAAGGGGTGGATGAGAGAGAGGAAATATGAAAACAGGGGTGAAAATATTCGTGCCGCGGGGTCGAGGTGTATTTATTTATTATTATTTTCTTTTTTACGTACTCTCTTTCTCTCTCGTCTTTTCATTGTTTGTTTACCCGTAGTACGCATATAACCAGAAGAGGAAAATGCGAGAGGAGGATGCGGTTAACACACGCATTTTCACGCAACCAGCTCTGTATAAAAACATGCGAGAATAGGGTTGCCGACGGAAGTGTAAGGCCACGAAAACGAAGGGAAATTTCACGGGTCGCGGATTCGAACCCTCTCGCGCGCTCTCGGAAAATAATTAGTATTTCGTTTATTTCTTTTTTGTTTTCTTTACGTATATATATAAATATTTTTTTTTCCCAAGTTTTTCCGCATCGAGCTCGAAGCACTCGACCCACGCGTGCTACGGGAGCAACACCACGGCGCTATGGTCGAGTGGAGGGTGGTCGAAACTAACGCGGTCGCGTTGCACCGGTACCCGCGAGAGGCCACTATATCCCCCTTCCCTCAGACGGGTTACACAACTCGTTTTCACTAGCAAACCCAAATTTCATTTTGCCGAGTTTCGCACTCGACGATTCTCATTAATTTTCGAAAAGATAAACACCAGGATCCAGGTTCCCGGCATTCGGTTGATATTTCCGATGAATTAATAAATTCGTCGAAACGCACTCGCCCGCTGAATCAATGACAGAACGGGGTTGGAAGTGTACAAATTTGTCGAACGTGATGCCTTTCGGGTAGAGAGTTATTTACACGTTGGAAATAGTAAAGGTCGAACAATTCGAGTAGTAATCACGGGTAGAAATTGCCTAGGGTTTGCCTTATTTCCTACTCGGTCGTGATCAGGTAGCGCTACGGCTTGCCGTACGACGCAAGCCTGAGAAGGCTCTGATACGGCCCTGCAAAGGTTTGCCGTAAAACTGCCGTACTTATGCTTGCTCTAACACGGCCGTACTCATGCTTGCCGTAAGACGGCCGTATTCATGCTTGCCGTAAGACCGCCCTACTAGAATTTCGTAACCCCGGAGCGGGACGACAATATCGCGAGGGCCCTCTAGTTCACCCGTTGCCACACAGATGGACACCGGCATTCTCAGTTCTCACAAATGGAAGGGCACGAGAGTAAAGATAAGTATGCGAAGAAAGCTTTTTTCATAAATAAAAAACGACAGATTATGAACAATAATATGAATGATAATCGTTATTTGTTGACTTTAGAGTTTTCCCTAGAAATATTTTATTATTTCTTAATAGATATTGGAATTTTGTTTACCGTTCCAATATAATCGTTTTTTCGCAGCGTTTTAACTCGAACGTTCCACGCTCATACGCTTTACTAAAATCAATTGAGAACATTGTATGTTTTCATTTTCACGGAATGACATTACATCGTAGCACCGCTATAACGACTTAATGAAAATATATCTTCTGACAAGTGTGTTTGATAGATCGTGTACTGAGTTAGGTTATGTTACCTCGGGTAGAAATTATAGTAGGGCACTGTTATGGCAGCCTGATCAGAACCGTATTAGGCAAGGCGTTACCGATTCTAACGGGGCAGTAAGTGCATACCTTACAAGGGCCGTAACAAGGCAGTCAGGCAGCTTGACAGCGCCCGGATCGGGGCCGTACTACAATTTCTACCCGGGCGAGTAGAAGATATATTGCAGTAGGGCACTGTTATGGCGCTCGTAAGGCAACCATTAGCGCCGTGATCAGGCAGCCTGATCAGGACCATATTAGGTGAGGCGTTACAGTTTCTAACGGGCTGCTAAGGGCTACTTTACGAGTGCCGTAACAGGGCAGTCAGGCAGCCTGAGAGCACCTGCAGCGGGCCCCTACTACTATTTCTACCCGGGAACTCTTGGTTTCTGTAACGATGAGACCTCGACTTGGAACTTTGTTAATGAACGACTTTGACAAGAGTAGGGGGATGAAACGTGGTTGTACCATGTTTAAGGTCAAATTTATACGAACAGCATGCGTTGAGATAGTTGCGAGATAAATTTCGTATCGCTACTACCGATTCGAATCCCGACTGTTTGTTCGAGAAAATAACATTGCGGAATGGAGAGAAAACACGACAATCTCTCGTAAGCAATTCATCCCCTAGAGAGACGCGCGTATCCAATGAAATATAATAGGATAATGCACGGGGAATGCAGAACGACAAACGACGAAACGACGACGTAGGGGCTGAGGGAGGGTTAGACGCTACGACGAAGACGTTAATTAGGGTCCCCTCGCACGGGAAAACCGGGAATGTGGAAATTATTAATTGGCAAACCTGGGAGGACTTAGGTGAAGCACTGTTGTATGAACAGAAGGGGGTGAAAACGAAGCAGGGAAGTAGTTTATTTATAACTGTGTTGACAGTTTGTAACGTTGACAGGATGAAACAAAACGAAATCAAGCTTCTGCTGAGATTCCTCAAGGGAGGGGGTTGAAATAGCGGGGATGAATAGTGAAGAGTTGACAATCGTCTCTGGTTTGCACCCTTTCAGTCGATTGATGTTGAGGGGATGAAGGGGGTGAGTTACAAAGAAGTGGTTTCAGCTAAGAGGGTAAAAATTGTTCGAACTTAACTCTCGAATCTAAACTCCGTTAGTTAAGCTAGTTAACAAGTAAGATTGTGAGGTGATAGCTTCGAAAAATCAACCCCTACGACCATTAATGTTTTTTTCCATGTTTACACTATTTGAGGTATTCCCACTATTTCAGTATTTCCACCTTTCAACTCTGACCCTTATCACAGCGAATAAACAGCGCTGCCATTTTAGTTCCATAATAATTGGACACCCCTTGTTACCCGAACTCGGCCAATGTTTCGCAAACTCGTTATCGCGACAGCGAACCATCGACGTTGCACGAACACAATATGGGTGACAAAATGTTTTCACCCGGAATATAAATTTTCCGAGAATTGAATAGAACCGGGTGTTATTGTGGAAAACGCACGCCCCCGGATGGATACGTTGGGTAAAGAACCATTGTCGATTAACTAATTACAGGTTAATAACAAAGCGCGATAGTGAGCACGTTTTCAATCGTAGATTCGACATGGTGTGTCTCCCGTCGAGTGAAACTGCTCGTTAAACCAGTCGCAAACCGGATTGATATCACCGGCCGAAAGGGATACAAAAACGAATATTACCAGATTTATTCATCGATGTGTCGCCAACTCAATTATTACAAAAATCGGATAAAATCGAACAATAGACTCGCGGACGCAGAAATATAGAGACAGATTTTCCGGATGATCGAGCCTAGTCCAGTTTTATCCCTCGATGCAGGCTATAAACCGATTTTTATCGAGAACAAAAAATCGGCATGCCGACCGATGGTAAATCGTCGTTTCT
Source organism: Tryphoninae sp. A BG-2022a (assembly GCA_030522965.1). NCBI lineage: Eukaryota > Metazoa > Arthropoda > Insecta > Hymenoptera > Ichneumonidae > Tryphoninae sp. A BG-2022a. The sequence goes on from JAPYZT010000574.1 coordinate 28,077, forward strand.
ACTTTATCGACGGCGATAACACAAACTTATTTCTGGATTCGCTTTAATAAATTCGCGGTAATTATTTTTCTACCGGCGAACGAAAGTTTCTCAGGTGGCAGAGATATTTAACTTATCGTCCTGTCATTGAGCGTCGTCTCGGTACCGACAACGACATGGATGAAAACGACGAGCGGAAACTATCCAGTTACTAACTAGCGTAACGGGTGCTCGCTCAGTCGGTTGGGCAAAGCTTATCCGTCATAACGTTAATTACGGCGCAAAGTCGCGGCGTACCAGACCAGGTTGCAGGAGAGTCGCGTCACGACGAAGAACTCTATGGGCGAGGGTGAGAGCGATGAGGAGGGACAGTGGGGTTGAGGGTGAGAACGAAAGCTGGAGGGTTCGAAGGTACAAATGAGCAGAAAACGGAGAAACGTCTGAGGGTTCGTGTATAGGACAGGGACGAAATTACCCAGTGGCACTTTTCCCCTCGCGTTGCCCGGAGAGTCTTTTGTTTTTAATCCAACGAATTGCATTAACACCCCCTCCCTCCCGCCTCTCCCTCGCATTTACAGTGAGAGCTAAAAGTCACGAATTCGTTAATTATTAATTGGATAGGCAATTACTATATTAACGCAAACTCTTTACGGTGTAAGTTTATGATGTTCAATTATTTTTATACGTTGAAAATACAGTTTAACGACACTTGGACTCTTTTCCCGGACTCAAAAAAAGGATAGACACCGATTTTTGCTCATTTTGTCGAAGGATCGATTTTAACATTATCCAAATTCGTACTTCATTTTTTAAACATTATTTTCTATTGTTTGTTTGAGAAAATGGAGCGTTAAGAGCAAAAGGTAATTCGTCGACTCAAAAATTCGTTCGTGTCGTTGAAGGCTTTCTCGTTCGCGAATATCAAATATCACGAATAATCGACATTTTGAGAGTAAGGAACATATTTCCGGTTACTACGTCTCGCGTCTCGACCCCTTCCTTGACAGAAACTTGGCGAGAATTTCAATTTGTTCGATATCGAAAAACGGGTCCGGTCGTTCTCACTGGGGAGACCTTCCACGGGAGTCGAATATAACTTGTATTATTATCCCTCCATAACGATAATACAAGTATCGTTGAATAAACGATAGTTGATTTCAGCACAGGAGACTCATTATCGAAAAGTTTGTCGGTATACAATATGACTTGAGTTTAGTATTATTAAATTATCGATCGAATAATCATATTATAGTTACGCATCACGCACAATTTGGTATCGAACTTTCCTACTTAATCGCGATAATCAAGTTCTACCTTGAGATAATATTTTGCGAGATAATTATAGCTACTAAGTTATATTAGGAATTTCCTCAAACGAGCGAATATCGATAATTTTGTACACGTCTTTTTCGATAAAGAAAATTAGACGAATTCTAAAAAGAGCAAACATACAAAAACCATCACATACAGTAGCTTCCACTCTTACTTCGATGTTGATCTATCGCTAGCACCACTCTGAGATAGAGAAAGTACAGTACTGAGAGAATTAACGAGAAAAGAAAAGTCCCCGGAAAGACACGAAAATACCAAGCCCCGCCCCCCCAATGGTACAATTCCATTGAAGCAACTGTGCTATTGGAATGGTCAAAAAGAATCGCGCCATTTGTCTTCACGCTTCGTTTACCACCGTTTCGTCCTTTTGCCGAGGGAGAGATGTTCGAGGAAAGGACACGACGATAAGAGAATGAAAGAAAAGAGTAGGGAAGTTGTAGCAGACGCTATCAATCCGGAAGGACTACCAGTCGACCAGCCAGCAAGTAACTCGTATCTACATTGTCCGATAGGACAGCAACAAAAAATCAGAGACTGCGACAGAGACAAAAAAATAGAAATAAAAATATGAAATAAAATAAAATGAAGATAGAAATAAACAAAGAAAAAACAGTACAGGGTGGATGAAATAGACGAGACAAGGGTGGTACGAGGGTTGATAGGTACCGACTGTACTTTTCCAACGCGCCAATTGTTTTTTTCTCCTTTCTTTTCATTTTTCGGAGAGTGGTAGCGCTGCCACCCTCGTACGGATGTGCCGTATATGACCCCCCTTTGCAGGACTCTCGAATGTCAACTCCAGCCACGCGACAATGAGGAACTACAACGCGAACTCAACGATATCGAGTCTCACCACTCCCTGGCATACTCTCTCCCTCTCGCCTCCGATAAAAGAAGAAGAGCCACGACACCGTCAACGAATGCTTTCTCACATCCTCCCCCGCAGCCCCTATCTTTATACGTTCACTCGTCCGGTATCATAGGTTTTCCGCAAACGCGGTTTTCCATCGCAACGCGTGAAAATTTACCACGAAATACTCCAGAGGTTCGCGTCGGGCTTGTGTCCTCCATGAGGGATGGAATTCGAGGTGACACCGGGGTGTCACCTTGCCTGTGGGTTTGCCGGATCAAAGATTCAAAGAAGTACAGACAGACACCTCGAGTCGTATAGTTTACTACCGAATGACATAAGACGATCCCTCTGGGATATTTTTAACAATCAACGCGGTATAAAGACACTGAGACAGATTTCTCAGGGATGAAAAATAGGGGTTGGACAATTAAGGGATGATCGATTTTTTAACGATGTTCTATATTTAAAAAGAAAATCTATTTATTGGAACAAGTCACCATGGACAAAAATTAAACTCAATATTTTTCAAACTTAACCCTTTTCGGACGTATTAAATTTGGTCATGGGTGTCGTACTGGTCGGAATTAATTTCCATTGAAAGAGCAGTAATACATAACATGCAAGATTATGAAAAATAAACAAGATTTATTAATTCTTTTGACAACTTTAGTTATATTTTATACAATAATATGTTTTAATGTCATGTTTTCA
>JAPYZT010000575.1:0-46822 GCA_030522965.1 Tryphoninae sp. A BG-2022a
TATTACAGAAGTGTGTACCGTCACAAAGTTATTAAAAAGAAATGGCGAAAAAGGCGATGGTGGATGCTGACCATTCATCGAAACAGGACAAGGTACGTAGATTTTTTAATGTGGTACTTAGGATGTGATATTAATATTTAGAATGTTAACGTAAACAACATGACTAAGATTTTTTTTACCGTTTTCAGGCAATTCATGGACAATCTGTTAAGCGACCTTGTTGCAGAACCATCAGGAGAATTCGATAACTTTGTTCGTATGTCATCTAGTGATTTCGAGTATATATTGCAAAAAGTATAGTCAATTATTGCAAAAAAGGATACATATTGGCGAGAAGCAATACCTCCAAAAATAAGATTGGCATTGACATTGCGATTTCTTGCGACTGGAGACAGTTATAGGAGCCTGCACTACCATTTTAAAATATCAAGTACACTCATATACTTTAAATTTTTTTATCAATAATTATTGCCCCATTACATTTGTTTAATTGGTTATTTTAACAATCGTCATTGAAAGCTTTTGCATAAGCATCAGCCAAAATATTTTGAGACAGACTCTGTGTCTGAGAATACAATTCGTTAGAAATTATTTGCATGGATCCCTCAGGTATATGGATCGTAGGGACAGGTGTATGGATTCTGTTGGGGGATTGATAAAGTACTTCTTGTGTGTATGAGGCATTGGGGAGTTCAGTAGGTGGAAGAGGGGATGGAGTTTGCGCAGGTGGAATAGGTGATGGGCTTTGTATAGGAGAAGTAATTATATAATGATTTGAAGACGATAATGAGGGGCGATTGATCCAAGATGACGACGGTGATGGACAAGAATAGCTGGTGGCTGAAGAAGACGGACGTTTACTTATAATGATTTGAGAAGGTGAAGATACGTACTGAGGACTATAATTGCGACGCCGTTTTAATAGTAATCCATCAATTTCGTACATTATTTCTTGTCTCTCATTATCTGAATATTTTCTGAGTTTGTTAGCAAGAAGCCTCCCATACAAGACACAGTCGTCCTCTTTTTTATTTTGTTGGTCTTTATTGAGAATAGCCTGGTTTAACGTATTAAAAGCCTTTGACATTTCCTTATCTGCTTTTTCTAACTCAGGTGGCTTAACTGAACGTCTCCTCTGTACAGGTATCTTTATATTCATGTCCTTTGGTTATGTGTTGCTTCTAGCATCACTTGGAGTTTCCGTTTCTTCTTCTGTCTGTTCTCCAATGACTGCCTGAAAAAAATATATTTGTTTTTTCAGATTCCCACAAGTCCTGAAGAATGGCTGACCAAAACGGAAGGATTCAGCTTTCCCCATTGTCTTGGCGCGATAGATGGGAAGCATATTACCATATTAGCACCAGCTCATACCGGATCTGAATACTTTAATTACAAAGGAAGTTTCAGCATCGTTTTATTAGCCCTAGTAGATAGTGATTACTGTTTTTTGTTTGCTGACATAGGAAGCCAAGGGAGAATTAGTGATGGAGGTGTTTTAAATCAAAGCAATTTGTGGAAAAAAATATGTGATGGGACCCTTAATTTACCACCTAGTTGCCCACTTCCTGGAAGTAATACTAATATGTCTTATGTTTTTCTGGGTGATGGCCCTTTTGCTCTTAGTACTCATATTATGAAGCCCTTTCCTGGACATCATCAGTTAGGTACCCCAGAAAGAATGTTCAATCAACAACTATCACGTTCTCGTGCGGTCGTAGAGAATACTTTCGGGATATTATCGTCAGTTTTTAGAGTATTTAAAAGACCTATTCCATTAGATGTCGTTAAAACTTCTATTATAACCCACAGCTGGTTATTACTACATAATTTTTTAAGAAAGAGCAAATCATCTCGCAATATTTATACTCCACCAGGCAGTACTGACAGCTATGATAGGAATGGTGAATTAATCCATGTAGGTATGAGAGTAAACCATGAAGAAAATCTATTACCATTACAATCTGTACCTCATCGGGCTCCTATTAATGCTACGCAAATAAGATCAAATTTTATGAATTACATCCATCAAAGAAGACTATGCAGTGGTAGGGGCTATGATGCATAATTTAATTAGTTTATAATTTGTGGAAATCAAAATGAGTAAATACTCATGCCTGTCATGTAAAAAAAATGCCTCCATAGCATCATAAAAAATCCAAAATGGCTTATAAATTTCTTCTTCTCCCATACCAGATCGGATCGAATCTTGTTTTTTCTTGAAATGCATCCGAAATGCTGACATCAATGTCTCTTTCTTTTTTTTAAGTTCCGAAACAGGAATTTGCAGGGAGTCTGCAATGCGATTCCATGCATCATTCACCTGAAAACATCGTACTCACAATACTACATTTATTATTTTCAGACGAGGCTCTTTTATCGCCTATTTTCATCAGGGATAATGTAGGATTCTAAATAATTCTAATGCTACAAGAATTTTTCAAATCGGTACATTAGTTTCGGAGCTTATTCAATTCCAACAAACAATTTAAGTCCTTCCTAATATTAGTAGGTAGATAAAGAAGTATAGATAGATATTATACATAATTTCTATCAAAATAAAAATAGTATAAACATACCTTGTTCTTATCCTTGTGCAGTGCATTATTTGGGGGTCCCAAATTGCGGGCTCAGATTGATATAAATCAATAAACTTGAAAGTTTCTTCATTGCTCCACGCTGTTGACATTTTGGACGATCGCACGTCACGCCAATAGCACGCAACACAAAAGTGTACTATCCCGGTCAGCGGCCGGTAACGAACTAAACAATGGCCGATTGTGTAAACACCACAGGCCACGCTACGCCACGATTCCTTTGAAGTGTGCCCAAAAAACCGACAACTCCCCGATTGCGCCCCCGATTGCGCGCCATGATGGACAATTGTCCGCCATCATATACCATTACCCCCTGTACACAATGACGATGGCCTGTAGTGGGCACGCATGGGCCATTGTGTACTGGGGCCTTAACTATCTTGTACTACCACGTCTTGTAAATACCTATAAGAACTCGTAAGAATATTCAAGTAGCCTCAAAATTCAAGTTACACATTGGAATGGACGAATGGAGTAAACATTTTTAATAGTCAACAAAATTTTTATTTTATTCAAGATAATCACCTTTTCACTTTGAATCCTGAGTGTACATGGTAATGACTATCGCGTAATTTTGTTTGTCCTATGTGATCTTCTTGAATCGCTTGGGAGATAAAGAGACATCGATCTTACGTACATCGATTATTACTGACTAACTGTTTGACATGGGTCGATAAAATTTACAGATATCTTTTGGGGAATCAATTTTTTCTAAATGTGCATAAGTTTCAGAACACCACGTTCATCATTAATTGAAATACGCAGAAAACAACACAAATGTTTTGCGTTTGTTCATCGGCAATTTGCAGTTAAAGTAACAATCTTGTGGGGTTTTTATATAGAAATCATTTTATACATGACTATATGACGTACAACTTTTGTGAGGAAACATTTTTCGATTAATTCTATTTAAAAAAATATGTCATTAAGAACGGGTTGTTTTTTTTCTTTTCGTTCTGAACAATCTCCGATGGTCGCAAAAGTTCATTTTTGGGGACTCTTTCAGGGTGTATTTTCGAGGCCCCAATGAACCTGCAAGAAAATTAGCGACATGCATGCCTCTGTGAATAGAACCTGGCCGATTTGTTGTACATCCCAACTGGGCTATACGTATATTTTTGGATGATGTTGACCACATTTCACCGGAGATGCTTTCGAAATATCATTCGACGAATTCAACGAATCGAGCCCGAGAATTTTCGGTCGTAGATTGCATACTCGAATTATAGTATTTGGTCGATTTGTGAGGAAAAACAGTGACTAAACAGTTCCAAATGAAATTATTTTGATGTGTTTGGCATTTTAGAACGTCCTTGCTCGCATACCAGCGTACCGGTCTAGTGCCAACTACCTTAGTTCTACCTGAATGTTGCTCGTCGAAATAGTTGTTGATAATATAAATGGAGGTTCGAAAAGGAGCAAAGTAAAAAGTAGAGAGGTCAAAATTAGTTTGTTTTATTCCATACATATAAAAGTATGTATATTTATGAATAATAGTAATATAAATGTATCAACTTTTGATTGAGAACAATACTAGTGAGCACAGAGTATGAGCAATGAGGGCAATATTTGTCTACCGACACGACGGAAATGTTCTACTAACAATATGCTTCATATATCTATATATTTTCATACGGTAAAGTAACGCACGTAAGCTCGAGCTTGGATCATAGACATGTACAAAAAGGATACCAATGTGTTTATCTATCGTTATTTTATAACGTTATACGAAGTTATCAACGAGGTTCTTTTGATAAAGCGAATACTAAAATAAAACGACACCCAAACTAGCTCGATGAAGATTATTTTTGTCATAATCAAATCGACATTTATCTGCTTGAATTTTTCGTAATTATCATCACTCGCTTTTTCAAAGCTTCTGTCGGTAGTTCAATATTTTTAGTGTACAATGAACTTAGGTAACTGTATTGTCGAAACAACCTGACAACGGGTGTTTCGAAGACTGACAAATTTGTTAATGGTTGGAGACGATAAAAATATACCCTTGTCTCGCTAGTATTACTCGTCACAATTTTTCCACAATCGTAACATGTTGAAAAAACGCATAACACTTATTTCACTGAACGCTTTCGTAAACAACAGCCTAAACTCAAATAATACGTACAGGTGTGTATCGATAATAATGCATAGTATAACGTGTCGCCCTGGTACCGCATATCCGATAATAGAAATAAAAGCAATGTAAAATCTATCAACAAAAAGTGAAAAGTAATCATATATTTATACATATATTTCTACGCGAACGAATAGTTTCCATCGACTTACGTAAATATCGATTCGATATCGAAATATCGATTTAGTTATTAGGACCCAGATCTCGTCCTGCAGAGGGTCGATCGTGAGCTTTTATATTCTTTACATTCTCTTCGTTCGTCGTGCTCCGTTAATATGAACTGCTGGCATCGTTGTCGTTCGATGTCCTTAGCAATATAACAAAATGAAAAGTCCAATAGTCTTTTATGGTATTGAGAAACGAATGGCCTACAACAAAATAATAGGACGGACAATATTGGCATTAACGTGCGCGAGTTTTCCCCATTCGATATGCAGACACATCTATTTAGATATATATTTAGAATATCATTGTCGAGTTATCGAAACCGACTTATCCATCGTTGCACTTTGAAATAGTATTATTATTGGGACACACTGTCCCGGTCAGTCTTGATCGATTAAACCTAAAGCGACATGCCACCAGATAGAGTGCCACCCTAAATAACAGTGTTTCTTTCTGAGCCCCATCGAAACGATAAGCAGAAGGCATCATTGAGACGACGTAACGTACCGGCATAGCTGTAATTGTAATTAATCATATTTTCCATTATTTACGTACAGCAGTGTGCCACAGGCTTTTAAGGTAATGTGAAGTAATGAGTCGGAGATATAAGTTCAATTGTCTGTCAACTGCAATATACTCTCTAACGATTGGAATTACGCGCGGATAGAAATGATCGATTCTCACATAAAATTAAACGATCATAGAGATGATAATCGATTTTTATCCATATTTCAATTGTAAGTGAAATTGTTGTTATATCTCCGCGATATGTTCCGTATCGTGTAAATAAAGATTTAACGATTACATACAATTTGTTTATGATAATACCTCGATACACGATCGTAATTTATAATTCATCGTACAGTTAGGGACATTGCGGCGTTTCGACGTTTCGAAAATCGTTTCGAAGCTTCTTCTCATTTCTTTCTTTCGTTTTACAGTCCCTTAAACATTGAGCAACTTCTCCAAATACAATATAGTAAAGTATTTAGAGCAAAATTATGTCTATGATGTAAAATAAAAGGAGAAGAAAAAATAAATATTTATAGTATGATACGGCCACACTCCAATCAGAAACGTATTACGATCTCACGCGATTCAAATATCTTTGTTATAATCCATTTCCGGACATACGACTATTGAGTTTTCTTTTTATAAAACTATGTGTAGTATATACCTTTTGATACTTTCTGCGTATTCACAATTGGACGCGAACCATTTTGGCAATGTTTTTGTTCATTGTCTATATACCGTAACCCAGATTTTGCAGTTGCTCCAATGTCGTTATCGGATCATTATCTAGATTTATTATTACTCGAAAAATGTATAATTTCAGAGGCTGGCTAGCCGAGGATTATTATCATGAATTACGAGGTGAAATCGAGGTTTTACGTTTTAACCGAAGAGATCGGTTTTCGATGTGATTTTTTTGATAGCCGGTAAAATTCTGATAGCGGTATACTGGCCATAGCCGAGCGGTATTCTCAGCTCGGCACTGTCCCTCCTTTCACTACTATTGTTGATTTCCGTGTTTTGTTGATTCAATACCCAGAGTGTACCGATCAAAGAGAGAAGGAACGTCGTTATACCAGTGATTGCGAGAATGTAAATAACGACTGTCTGTACTACCGGAGCAACTTCGACCAATAGTTTTACGAGGCGCAGTAGATCACTGTTCATCCCTGGAATATACTGTAAAATAATAAATATCGTTTGAAAACATGCCTCCACATTTCCTTTATCACTTATCAAAATTTATCACGAATAGATTAAAGTAGAGGTACATACTTTCGTACCAATACGAATATCTATGTAATTAATAGCGTAGTAGACTGCAGTATGAATTGAAAACGAAACAATGCCTGAGCGAGTATTTTTTTTCTCGTTGATTCACTTGGGATTATGATATAATCGTGTACCGCTCTTTCCTTAGGTAGGGGCTTGATTTTCATCGAGTAACATAATATTTCAGACTAATCGAATTAAATAGCACAGTGGCATGGAACATTTCTTGTAAATGATTAATGGTTATCAAACTATCAAATCAATAAGTTATTGGGACTTATTTAAATAAAAAAATATTTCAAGGAACACTTCGAGTGCCATAATTCACCAGTACCACGACAATATTTTCGTAACGTAATATTATAGTAGTCTCAGTCTTCTTCATCGATATACGTACTAAGTCGGTCCAGAAAAGTGGTATAGTCAAATCATTGAATGCTGTGATCTTGCGATTGTAAGTCGTATGAGCCATTACTAGATTCGTCTGGAGTCTCGAGTTTACGTAGATAGGCATCCCGATATCCTGGAAAAGCAACAAATGTACAGTCAATACAAGTGTAATAATCGCACATTTCCATGCGACGCAATAGGTAAGTAAACATTTATAGATACACGTGTTTATGATAAACTACTAGGTAATCTAATGACCGTTGTATCGTAAAAATTGTCCCTCGAATCGCTCTTACCGGTTGTAGAATAATCGATGTTCGATGCTTCGATTCTTCTGGATGAAGACCTTCGACATCCTCGAGCAAGCTGGGATCAGCATCGAGGAAATGTGGCAACGATACTGCGGCTGGTATACCTATACAAAAATATTTTATTATTATTATTATTATTATTATCATTATTTTAACAATTTCAGTGCGTATTATATATGATAGGATAAATATGTCTTATCTATGGGCTCTATATGTTTCATCGAAGTACGAGATTACGTGCTTTCCTTTGTATTGTATTTTTCGTTACAATGTTATAAACGCTCCAAAATTAATTTCAATTTAACAAAAATGCTTCTTTTTTTAGTTAAAAACATCTCTAGAAATGCATTCGAATGCACAATAGTCCAACAGCCAGTGAAAAAAAGTAATTAACGAAAAATTTTCTACAATTTGAACATTAATCTGTATAATATGACGATATTTCATATGCCACAAATTCATCCAGTAAGTTCAGGATTTTGTATCGACGCGAATTGGTAATTCTTGTTTTTCGCCTTTACATATCCAAACATTTGTTTTTGTATTAAAATGTTTAATTAAGTGTCTATTCGCGGCTTACGAGCGTACGCTCTAAATAAGGATAGCGGACGTTAGAGATAAAGTGTCGAAAATACTTCATAAATTACGAAATAAAAATGATTTGACAAACTTGTTAAAATTAAATTGAACGCGTAAGCCGCCGCGTTATTCCAAAAAGCTAGATTAAAAATAATGTACAGAATGTTTTTCGAATATACGGGTGAAGTAACTGGATGAAAACTCGACAAGAGTTACGCGACGAATGTCATGCATATAAGGCCGCGTATTTGTACATCGCATTTCTAATTATTCATTGCTCCATTAGCTCGGTCGAAGCCTTATACATATTTATCAACGGCTAGCGCGAGTCGCGAGATATGTGTAGTAATAACCATATCGAACAATCCGGTATTATGCGATGAGTTTCGCAAAGAAGGCAGAAGTTTGGTTGTTTTTTGTTTTTTCGAAAAACCTCGTCGGCAGTCTGAGTTTTTATATTGCGATGCAAGATGCATAAAATTGTGCGATTTAATGCACGTGTATCCGTATGAATCCAGACATGTCCAATGAAAATAACGAGTGGTTTGCATTGGGTATTCGACAATTTCGAGAGAGCCATGTTTTCCGTATCTCTTTTTATTATTATCGTGGTGACATATGCGTGACGGCATTAGAATAGAAATTGTATGTGTATGTATATATATATATATATATATAATCGTCGGTATTGTTGATAGTCCAGTCGAAATGTACAAAAATATAACTGACTTCTAAACAAAGACAGAAGAGCAGCGCCAATTTTGTTGTAAGTTCTTTGGACCTCCAGGAACATGCTCTTAAAATTTACGAATTTGGATGTGTTTTTTAGCAACCAGAGGTGGAAAAAATGACTTATTTAATTTGTATTTTTGTTTATTCTGCATTTCGTAGAAATATGCTTCCTACAAACGCTATGCGCCGTGACTTTTTCTTAAAAAATAATCCTATGCAAAAATCACACGACACTGTTAGTTTAGCGGTAAGTTGCAATTGAAATATAATTCATCTTTTTTGTTTAGAGCATCTACTATCAGTAATTTATCAACATATCATTCCAGCACTCATATGTCATCTAGGAAAAACTATTCCCAAAAGGTACACAAAAAATTTATCGATCTATGGTATATAGTTTAGCAACAATCTCTGATCTGCGATAATTAGCAGTTTTTTAATTCCAACTATTATAGAAGGCTCACGCGGGGAACAAAATTCAGACGGTGTCTTTCAACATGTGCATTCAGGATTTAACTTATAAAAAAACAATTTTGAAAAAAAAACTCCATTTTCCAAGGATATAAAATTGTAGCTTATAAATAAATAGAAATACTGCCTTAAATTACGAAGCTAATTGACATGTCATTTGAGATTATGATGCACTCGTGTAAGTCACATAATATGAAAAAAAAGAAAGTTTCAACATCTTCATTACAAGCCGAGATATCGATATTGATACATATTTGCCAGTTACTATTGTTGCAATCAAAATTTTCGAACAATTTAAGTTGCGGAGTATTCTCAATATTCTTGGGTATACGATTCAATATGATACTAAGCTTTTGGACCCTTCGTCTTATTGCGGGTAATGACCTAATTCTTTTCATATTATGTGTCTTACACGAGCGCATCATAATCTCAAATAACATTTCAATTAGCTTCGTAATTTAAGGCAGTATTTCTATTTGTTTATAAGCTACAATTTTATATCCTTGGAAAATGGAGTTTTTTTTTATAAAATTGTTTTTTTATAAGTTAAATCCTGAATGTACATGTTTAAACACACCGCCTGATTTTTTTCCCCACGCGAGCCTTCTATAACAGTTGGAATTTAAAAACTGCTAATTATCGCAGATCGGAGATTGTTGCTAAACTATTGTATATGCCATAGATCGATAAATTGTTTGTGCACCTCTTGGGGATAGTTTTTCCTAGATGACATACGAGTGTTGGAACGATATGTTGATAAATTACCGATAGCAGATGCTCTAAACAAAACAGATGAATTTTTTTTCAATTACAATTTACCGTTTACCAAACTAACAGTATCATGTGATTTTGCATAGGACTTTTTTTGTAGGAAAAGTCACAGCAGACAATTTTTGTAAAAAGCATTTTTCTATAAAACAAATAATAAAAAATATATAAATTCAATAAACGGTCTTTTTTAACAATCTCTGATGGCTAAAAAACATATCCAAATTTTTCTAAATTTTAAGATCATGTTCCTGAAGGTCTAAAGAGCCTACAAAAAAATTGGCGCTGCGCTTGTGTTCTTGTTTTGGACTCATGTCTATTTCGATTGAACTATGACGACAATCGCGCGATAATGCATGTTTTCATTTTTATTTTTCATTATTAGTTTTTCTATGCCTTTGTCTCGTATCCAAGCACGTACCGTGTGATTTTCGCAATAAGCCGTCGGACTTGACGAACTACCAACACGAACCATATTATAGACGGACTTTCAAAAGTAAAAGTCGAGGATCGCATGTTATTAGTGCGACGAACGCAATTATCTTTAACCTCTCAACTATAAACACCTATACTCATTGATATTTCGAGGCAAATTAAATTCGCCCTTGTCATTCTTGGATATTATTAGTTTTTACAATGAGCACAAGGAAAGTCTCATATTTGTATTAGGATCGTTAATTTTTTTTATCTTTGATATTTTTATAAGATGCCACCAAGGTTGTGGAATAATGGCTCTTTTGGTACTCGCAAACGAGTTTTCATGGCAAATATATCTGAAAGATGATAATTTATAAAAATATGTTTTCCAAATATTTGCAGTATTGAGAACTTTATATCAAAAAAATGAGGTACTTCGAAGATTAATCGCACCTTTTATTTTGCCAATTATGAATTCGCTTTCGAAAATTGACGGTGTTTGTTCTTTTACTGAAAAAATTTCTCATGAGAAGCATGTATTCACAAAATGACCCAATACGTCCATATTATCGTGAAAGTATTGTTTTCTCGAGCTAGTAAAAATATCAGTTAGCACATTATGAGATAGGTAACAATAAAAAGCAGCATAAACGTATTTTCGATTCGGGGTGATACACGCTGGCTGATAGATAGGGGTGGACTAGCGTATGTGGGGAAGAGGGTTAAGATCTTGATACAATCATTTTCGTCTACCGAAAAAAATGGACGGACACATATAAGCGTTTAAAAGTCCCTAACCCCGTTACACAAGCACCATCTCGATATAAAGGAAAGTTCGTGTTCTGACATTTTGCACGTTAGCGCAATCTTTTTTTACGAGCCTAGAAATCATTGACCTCGATATAGGAAGAAAAGTACGAGTTTATTTACGTTAGTTTGATTGCAAGATTTACAAAAATAGCATTGCTTTATTACGATCATGAGTTCTCTAATCGTTTGACACAGACCCGCCATTGATCACGCAATAAAATTGCGTGATCTTGCTGAAACTTGTATTTTATTCGCATTAGTGTTAAATAATGAAAAAGATCATTTGAAAAAGTAACTGACATAAGTTCAAACTCTCTTCAATTACAAATACCATGTTCCATCGAATATAGAACTGTGATTATTTTAATTTTATAGTGCTGTGACTTTCCTTTCTCCTTAATCCAATATTATTCTACCACTCTTACCGTTAGTAGTTGGCGATACAATAATCAAATATTTCAATGCTCCGGATAGTGAGACGTGCAAAGTTTTCATTTAGCTCGGTTATCGAGGACCGTGGACGATCGAGATTTATAATTATGCCTTGTAATGGATGCTATGTTCTGCAGACGCAAGGGAAAAAATGAACACCTACTCGGAACAAGGTTTGGCAGGAGAAGAAAGATCGTGTGTGTGTGTGTGTGTGTGTGTGTGCGCGCGTGCGCGTGCGTGTGCGTGTGCGTGCGTGCGTGCGTGCGTGCGTGCGTGCGTGTGTGCGTGCGTGCGTGCGTGCGTGCGTGCGTGCGTGCGTGCGTGCGTGCGTGCGTGCGTGCGTGGTGTGTGTGTGTGTGTGTGTGTGTGTGTGTGTGACTATGAGATCGACAGGTTGGGTCTGAGAATCTCTCGAATAAACCCACTGTTCGAAATAAGTTTCTGACGGCATTATTGTTACAATCATTTTGAAAGCAAATATTAAATTGTTATTATAAAAGAATAGCGAAACGAATTTGCTTAATCATTTCAACAAATTATTTTTTCGCCTATTGTCGTAATTCATGAATCGCAATTCATGCTATTTCGATATTTAATGTTGCATTCGGCCACTTTAGCGAGTAACCAATTTATTGCCATAATGATGATTGCTTCAAACAATATGTAATACAGTCGAGAACAATCTATAAATTTATGTAGTTGTATGCAAATTGCTTTTTTTTTACGGCGATCAAGTGTTTTATTTATACTTTTTGGCTGGAAAGTCGCGTCGTTCAATGCGATTTCATTGAAAGTGGATGACTAAAAGATGGATATTTATATACAACGTGCCTTGCAATACTTCCCCGGCGCAAAGCAACTTTTGGCTATTAATAATATCGGTTCATGTATCACACCTACCCAGCTAAGAATTTTCATATGCGTATGTGTATTCGTGTTTATCGTAATGTCTCTATTTTCTTTAACAAAGGAAGGTTGCGAGATCGCCCGCTTCGATTTCAATGCGATTTGGCATGCTTGAGAAATAGACAAAAATAGGCGACACATATTTTTTTTACATGGGCGAAGTTTGATTTTTAAGGGGTGAATAGCATCGCTTTCGAAAATCGTGCTGTTTTTCGTTCTTCGTCACTAACATTTTAACGGTACGAGATGTGCTCTGCGTACTATAGACAGGATATAAAATTGGTGTTGATAATGACAAAGTTCATATTATTTATTGCAAAAATGCAAGTTTTCATACGTATCTCCGAGAGCTTTACCAAGGCTCAAATCGATGGTTTGCCAATTACGATAACCGTTTGCGACGTAATCGGAGCAACTAAATGTAACACTGAAAATACTCGTTAATACTAACTGTAATAACACGGCGTGAGATCGGATAGTCCACGTTTCAGGCATTTCTTCATTTTTCTACAATAACACTCGTTCTCGGGATTTAACTCAGGCGGATCGAGGAAATCGTCGGTGAGCGAATATCTATAACCAAGGAGTCCAATGTCCGTCTCAACTTCGCCTTTGTACTCAATTGGAAACGCGCGGCAAAAGGATTTCCGGAAGACTCGAAAAATGGCATTTTTATCCAAATGCATTGGAAATAGCGTTCCCTCGGTCGCACCTTGAATTCTGTTGCAGATCGTATTGCTGTGAAAAAAAACAGAAAAAACAATATATCTGTCGATATAAAGTCCCTTAATAATAAAGTAACATCGGCGATTAGAAGGGTTATATATGATTTCTATCACAATATTATACATGACTTGACCTATCGAAGAAATTATAAATAGATATACGATTTGGTCTAAATAATAATTATTTATAAATATACTTATAATAACTTATTATTAATTCCAGACGCCTTTTAACAACAGGAACGTGTAAAAATATGTTCGTAATAATTGAAAAAAGATTACATAATATGGAAAATGGTTTTAATAACTATTAACAAACAAAATTATTTTTTAATTTTAAAAAATCAAAAAAAAAAATTATGATAAGCTCACTATCTACCTAGGCTTAAAAGTTAAATTGATAAAAGGTTAAAATGAAAAATTTTCCAAAAAATCAAAATTTGCGCTCACGTAAAAAAAAAGATTTTAAATTTACAGCTTAAAAATCCCATTCAAAAACATCTCAAATCATTTTTCTATATTTCTTTTTAATGTACATTCAAAAACGAAAATGTAAAAAAAAGATTCAATTTGGTCTACTATTAAAGAAGTTATGAGCAAAAAAGCCAAAAAGAGCAATTTTTGTGAAAATTTGATATCTTTTGAACTGGTAAACAAAAAAAAATATAAATTTTACCACGAGGAGTCTTTCGATGGGTACTAAATAATATCAAATAATTAAGAAAATAAAAAAAAAAATTTTAAAACCCGCCCATTTGGTGATGAATGCCCCATATATTTTAAACGATTGCGTTTTTTGATAAATGTCATTAAAACCAATTAATATTAATTAAAATCAACTTTGATTTAAACAAAATCAGTAATCTCTAAATATTCATCACAAGAATTTGAGATTTACGACAGTTTTCGTCATTGAATAGAGGAGCATTCTACGAAATGCTAAATAATAGTCGATCGCCATTCTGTACAACAATTATGTCCCGGCTGTCCCATAGCCCATGTACAAGCCGATCGGCAAGAGACGGAAATGCCAGAGAAACGGATAATATAGATGTTCGAGTAACGATAAAGCTAAATAAATGTACTCTGGTCGGTTATTTTTATTCTGCGGCCGTCGGGGAATAGTAAAGCATACATATGTCCCTATGTTTATTTACATTTTCAAAAATTGAATGGAACGCGTTAATGGGATGCTGTTGACTCATTCCGTTTTGCTCATAATTTAGCAATGGTATTCGATTGAAAATTCACGACACGTAAGGAACATGCATTCGCACCACTTATGAATTCTTCTGTGATAAAGTACTTATAGTACAATGTTTCAGCACGTGAATATTTATGTTGTACGAATCGTTTTTTATCATTAAAATCTCCAGCCGTCACGATATGCGTGCGCGGATTTGAGACCGATCAGCATCAAATTGGAAAATCGCGAACGCAACACCATCGGTATGCGATCTGAAGTGGTACAAGTAAATATAATTATATAAAATATTGGAAAATCATACGTACACGGGATCCGTTTGGTTATCTTCTTCATCCTTGTAGCCCCAATGTGCCAAGCCCGGACTCCAGTTATACTTTGATATACTCAAGTATCTGCCGTTCTCGTCTGTCATATTTTCGTTCATTCGGATATTCATATTAATCACGTTTTCACCCTCGTCGTACATCTATTGAAGAATAACAAGAAAAATTGGTTCATCAATGGAAAATACTGTAACTGCCCGCTCAGCTTAAAAATAATTTCATACAGTTTTCAATCGCATATGTTGACAAACTTTCTCATATCATTCCCTAATTATTTATAGAAACACCACCAGTGGCCATACTATGAAAGAATTTATGGGCAAAAAAGCCGAAAAAAGCGTTTTTTTTTGAAAAATCAATGTCTTTTGAAACGGCTAATCAAAAAAATCTCAAAATTTACCAGGAATTGGTTACCAGTTGTTCGATGGGTATTAAAAAAATATCAAAAAATTGAGTAAATAAAAAAAAAGTTTTTGAAATTAGCTTATCTGGCGCGTAATTCCCCATACACCGTCGCGTGCTATGCACGCACCGTCAAGATTTGTTGGCGAGAATATAGCACGTTATGGGATTGTTCGGTGACGGAACGGTCTAGTGGGCATAATATACTATCTCGTATTTCTTTCCGTGCCTAATACGTTCGTAGTATGATTCGGTGCAGCGAGCAAATCCCTTTAATTGAGTATAGTGAGCAGATCATTCGATGTGTCTCACTATACCGAATTATACAATGACGGTATTACGGACGTTTCACCGTCAAGTGTGAAGCCAACAAAATTAAATAAAACATTAAGAAATATTTGTATATATACCATAAGTCATTGGAATAATCGAAACAACAAATCGGATTGATTATCTAATCTTTTAATTAAACTTTATTAATCAAATTAAATTTATTTAATTAAATACTTAATATTAAATTGACTTATGTTTCCAGCGTGATAGTGAGTGAACGTGTGAGGATTGAGTGGAAGGAAAAAAGGCGGAAAAAATAGAAAAGTGACGGAGGAAAGGCAAGGGCGATAGAGAGGCAAGGGTTGAGTGCAAGGGACTGTGGAAAGAGCGGGGAGAGGAAAGTGGAAGGCAGAAAAGGTAGAGGAAGAAAGGAAAGAAAAGGCATGAGAAAGAGGTTAGGAAACACAACGAGACGAAAAAGGTGAAAGAGTGAGAGAGAGAAAACAGAAGCCGGTAGAGGGAATAGAGGAAATAGGACGGACGAGAACGGTAGGTGCTGACATTGGACGGATAGAAAGAGAGGTGGTAGACGGGAATAGAGGTAAGGTAGGGATCAAAGGTAATAGAGGAAAAGACGAGAGGCAAGGCAGGAGAGAAAGATAACAGTAGGAGAAGAGAGAGAGAGAGACGGCAAGGAGCGAACAAAAGGGTGAGATGAAAAAGATTGGGGCAGGAGGGGAGAGTGGTGGAGAAGGCAATAAAAGGAAGGAAAACAAATGCTGAAAGGTTAGGAAGGGAGAGAAGAGACAGTTCGGGAAGCGTCGGAATCATGGCAGACATAATTGAGCTATGGAAAAGGAAGAGGGAGGAGAAGGAGAGAGGGGCAGGAAGTAAAAGCTGAAAAACAGAAGAAGAACAGGAGGGAGAGGAGAAGGGGGAAGGACGATATACGAACTGATAAGGGGGATGAGAGAAGAGATAAGAAGGAGAAGAAAGTAAGCGAAATTGGCGGCAAACAGAATGGAAGAAGAAATGAAACAGATAAAGATAACGAATGAACAAATAAGGGGACAGTTAGAACAAAGAGAAGAAAGATGGAGAAAAATAAAAGCAGAAATGTGGGGGAAAATAGGCAAAATAGAAGAATCCATTACAGAGAGAGACAGGGAAAAAGTGGAACTGGAGAAAAGCGTCGAGGAAATCGAGATAATGAAATGAAGATGGAAAAGGGCAGACCGTATAGGAGAGAAAAGGGAGAGGGAATAGGAAATAGAAAGGAAAATGGAGGCAAAGGAGAGAGACGGGATAAGGAAGAACATCATAATGAAAAGAATAATGGCGGGGAAGGAAGGGCCACTAAAAACCGCGAAAAGGATGATGGAACAACTGAGGATAAGAGCAAGAATTGAAAAGGCAACAGCAATAGGGAAATGGAAACAAAGAAAAGGGGGGTGATAAAGGCGGAAATAGAAAATATAGAAGGGAAAAGCGAGGTAATGGAAAAGAAGAGGAAACTAGGAGGAAGGAGAAATATCATAGAGAGCGAAATGACGACGGAAGAAAAGAAAAAACAATGGACGCTAAGAGAAATATCAGTGGAGGAAGAGAAGAAAGGAGAGAGAGTAATAGTAGGAAAAGCAAGGATAATGGTGCAGGGGGTATGGTAGAAATGGGACGTGGAAATACAAGGAATAAGAGACGGAAAGGAAGGTAAAGGTGGAAACCAGCAGACGAGAGGAGGAGATAAAGGAAGTAGAGGGAGAAGCAGGAGATAGACGAACAGAAAAAGGTGGGAAGGGGGAGGAGGAGGGTGGAAAAATAGCGATAGAAGGGTGAAGAGGAAAAGGAGAAAAGGAAGGAGGAAAACAGAAAGAAAGAGTTGAAGGGCGAACAGAAGAAGGAAAGGAGTGGAAAGTGACGTTCTGGAATGTGGGGAGGGGGAGAGAAGTAGTTAAAAGGTATGGAGAAGAGGAGGAAAGGAAAAGAAACAGAAAAAGACATGGGAGAAACGCAGTAAAAAGGCAAGAATGAAAGAGTGATTGGAGAGGATGAAGCAGAAACGAAAGTCAAGGGAAGAGAGGAAGGAGGAGTAAGGCGTAACAATAATAAAATAGAAAATAAGAGACGCAGGATAAAACTAAATGGCGAGAGCGAACAGGAAAGAAAATAGAGCGAACAGGGAGAAAGGTATGAAAGTAAATAAAGAAACAAGAAAAAAGGGCACAGGCGACACGGGCAATACGAAACGAAAAATAGGAACAGAAAGTAAGGCGTAGTAAAGTAACACAAGAGAAATGTCAGCAGGGTAAGTAGAGCATAAGATAGAGGTAAATAGGATGTAAGAATAGTATAAGAGAAATGTAAGAAACATATGATGGATGTAAACGACATAGAAGGAAACAATGTAAAGCAAAAGTCGAAGGAAATATAAAAGAGGAGGAAACGGAAGGACCTGTAACCCTGTAAAAGGGGAATCAATGAACACATACATACATACTTATATTAAATTTATTTTATTTTAAATCCAGCAGTTTCAATGAATCTTTCATTTTGTGGTATTACAGCTTCGAGTGTTTAGTATAGGTAGGTAAAAAAAGTTGTGCGGTAACAGAAGTGCGCGCCCCATTCGTCGAAAAGATCTTATGCTCGTACTCCCATGTACCTAATGGAAAGCATTGAAGGAGTTTTGAACGATCGATTGGTCATTTGCGCGGCCGTCGATTAATTTAAATGTCGTCAGACGATTCCTACAAAATTCATACTCTCATACAGAATCGATACCTCGAACAATAACGGAATACGTTCATAGTACGGTTTCTTTATCTTTCGTCAAATTTTTATCATTTTTATTTTTATTTCGGAAGGAACGAAGTAAAAAATGCTGTTGGATATATCACCACCAAATCTAGTTGGAGTCAAATGCCTTAGGCGCTACGTAGATAAATAGTGAAAGGATCGATCGTAGAGACTTGCATCTATTGCAAAAAATTCACATTAAGTATATAGGATTCAGAAGGGGCGATTGGCACGAGGTACTTACGCAATGTAGGTACGTTGTCTAAGCGTCGACTTGAAATGCACATATCATTATGAACGAATACGAGACGGGAATCGGGACGGTTGTACGCGTATTATTATTATTATTATTATTATTGCTGTTTAAGTAAATTCTTTTATCTCAGCTAACGCTGGTTAATGTGAACCTAGCGCAGGCTTATGCTAAGTATGTTGGTTAATCGTGTAGTGTTGTGGGTGCTTGAGTGGTGGATGTAAGGAATCGCCGTACTATGGAACATGTATCGATTATTAAAAATTTTTGGAGAGGGATGTGTCAATATTTATTTAAGCTTAATTTTGTGAGTTATGTGTGCAGTGATTTTGGTATGAGGACAGTTGATGAGATGATGATGGGTACAATTTTAACGGTGTGTTCGTGCCATATCCCAGTAAAGTTTTACTTTTTCATTATTAAGTACATTCGTTGGTTTATATCCGATACAATTAATGGATCCTTCACAATAATTTTTGGTAATCTTTGGTTTTGGATGGCGAGCATAAAACCTTCAGTGCTTTATATACAGGGTGACCCCAAAACTATTAGCACCTTAGATATCTTCGAAAGTATAAGATTCACAGAAATATTCGTTGATATAAAAGTGCATAGTACGAAGTGAGTCATTCAATGGTACCAAAGTACCCACCCCCCATCCCCGCCCCGTAGACTGGACGTGGGGTAACTTTGAAATCTTAAATGGGAGCCCCCATTTCTATTTGAGATTTGGATTCCTCATTAAAAAAATACGTAACTTTTATTTAACAAAGTTTTTTCGTTTCGTGATAGATGGCAGTGCAATGGAAAAAAATCCCCGAAAGTACAGAAAGGCGATAATACTTGCTGTTCAGAATCGGTACAGTTTCGGCAGTAAATAATATTACTACGTTTATAGTAAGTGTTCGAAATGACCATCAACAATATCACCCGTACCACGTACGGCTTCACCAAGATTTGCGTGAGAACGACTTCATGAATCGCATAGAGTTTTGTCGATCGGTTCACCGTGAGATCGAAAACAATAAATCATTTCTTAATATCGTTTTATTTACTGATGAGGCAACATTCACAAATCATGTGAACGTTAATTTGCATAGCATGCATTTCTGGGGAACAGAAAATCCACATTGGTGGATTCTAGGACAATGGTCTGTGAATGTATGGTGCGGAATCATAGGCGATAAAATTATTGGTCCTTTTTTTATTAATGGAAATTTCAATTTCAACATTTACAGTAATTTTATGAAAGACACATTGGGACTTTTAGTGGAAGAGTTGTCTTTACTTATACGATAAACCATGGGGTATCAACATGACGGATGTCCAGCAGATTATTCATTGATCGCACAAAGGCAACTCGACGAAACATTTCCAAATCGTCGAATTAGGCGCGGCGGTCCAATATCATGGGCAACTCGTTCCCCAGACCTAACATTTTTAGACTTGTTTTTATGGGGAACATTGAAAAATAAAGTGTACAAAGAAGTGCCAACTACACCTGAAGACATGCAACAAAGAATTATTACAGACTGTGCATCAATAAGTTCCGACGCTATAAACCTTGCAACTCAATCAATCGAAAAAAAGTCTAATATTGCATTGTTACTGATGGTCGTCATCTCGAGCACTTACTGTAAACGTAGTAATTGCATTTACTACCGAAACTGTAACCATTATCGCCTTTCTATACCTTTGGGGTTTTTTTGTTATTACAATGCCATCTATGACGAATCGAAAAACCTTTCTTCAATCAAAGCTACGTATTTTTTAATGGGGAATCCGAATCTACAATAAAATATGGGGTTCCCCATTTTAGATTTCAAAGTTGCCCCACGCCCAGGCCAGGGACTGGGACGGGGGGTGGGTACTTTGGTACCAGTGGACGGTCCCCTTCATACTGTGCAATTTTATTTCAGCAAATATTTCTGTCAACCGCATAGTTTCGAAAATATCTAAGGTGCCAATAGTTATTCCGACACCATGTATATTGCCCTTATGTAATCAGGTATTATATGCTTTTATATCTACATGTTCGTGTTGGAGTGAATTGGGGTGTTTTCCATGTAATGTTTTCTGTTTTCAACTATTTGCTATTTGTTTATTGTCATTTAATTTTTAGGGTGTATCAGATGTAGATATTAGTGTTAAAGCTTTACATATAGAACTTTCATTAGTTTTGTTGTACGTATACGTGCAAATGTTATGAATTTGTCTGCTATATAAGGTCTTTATGTCTATGAACCCCCTAAACCCCAACTTTCCTTTAAGATTAAATCTTTCTGTTGCTGCATGTATGTGATGAATAATGTGTTTATTGCATGTTGTTCGTGAAATTCTATTAACTTTATCTAAATCTGTAGTCCTGTTTTTAATATTCTGTTTAGCCTATCTGTATATTTGGTTCTGAATTCTTCCTTTTCTTAGTATGATCTAATCCTGTACTCTGTGTGTATCCGAAATATTTGTATGTTTCACTTATTTTCATTTCATCTATTGATAAATTTTTCTTGTGTATATAGTGTATGTAGATCTGTTTCGTGGAGTTTACCTTTAATGATATTATTTATTTTACATTTATCTGTCTCAAAATTCATTTCAATATCGGTATTAAAAAGTTCAGTTTATTTTAAAAGTCGGTTCATTTATTATCTATTGCCTGAGTATAATTTGATCTTATCCATATATAATAAATGCATTATTATGGTGTTATTTTCTTTATGTATTATGTATCCTTGTCCACTTCTATTTAAGATGCGAGATAATGGATTCAAGGGCATGCGGAACCATCGTGGGCTTAAAGAATCACCCTGATATACTATATGCCTTGAACTAAGTTTATTAAATTAGATTTTATGGACTCTGAGTGTGTTTTACATTTGATACTGTTGTTCATTTTTTCATGGTCTGATGAAGAACTATACTAGCTTGGGGTCTATCTTGTAAATTTAAAAAAAATTTAATTTACGTCGTTGGTTAGATGCTGTTGTGCCCGCCGCCCTTTCCCTCCAAACTGCCCACTAAACCGCCACCTTTCATCGTGATCCGGGCCCGGCCCAACAGCGCCCTGACTTCCTGTGATTCGAAGTTGTAAAGTGCCATATATTACTCGGCCCGGTTTAAATCGAATATATGGACGCTAAAGTCCCCGTTTCGTCCTGTTTCTCGTTTCAGTGCCTGTGTCCCCTTCTTCTGCGGATGTGATGCAGTCCAGGTCTATAATCTCCAGTTATTCCCTGGGTGTCATGGTCCTGACGCTGCTCGCGTCCCCGACCGCATCTTGGAGAGTGCATCGGAAGTTTTCTCGCCCGTCCGTGTTAGTCTGTATTTTGCGGTAGCACAGTCTGTCTTTCGTCTTCCTCATATATGCCACCTGGACGTGGTTTTTCGTCGCATCCAGTATCGTCCATATTTTGCGAAGAACGTCCAAATACGTGGTGTCGTTTCCGGGCTTGACCAGTGCAGCTGTCTCTCTCGTCCCCCTGTATTTGGGGGCTGCCGCCGCTCTTTTTAGCTCGAATCGTCGTGTTCGTTCCATCCGTTCTGTTTTTCTGTTTCGTCCGAAGGAGTGCGTGGCCTCTCATTTTCGTTTCATCAGTCGCACTTCCTGTTTCATCTTCGTATCTGTCTCCGATAGATCTACCGTTGTTTGTCTTTTCGTAGCTGTCTTGGTTCACGTATGTAGCGCGACGCCGGAGGCCTCGAGAATCGTTTGCATGCCGGTTTTCAACGTCACATTCATGTTTTTCTACAAGGCCGCTGCCTTGCCATTCTCGTCGCTGTCGTCTGTATGAACATTAGTAGCTCCGCCAACTCCGTTTCGTTCTGCGTAATATTGTGGTGTCCGTTGTTGTTCCGTCATTCTTCTGTCCAATCTATGTGCGCGTCCTGTTTTCAGTGTCGTAGGCAGAGGCCGCCAAGTTTACGCCACTCCCTGCGTTCGACGCGCTGTCCATACTTTTTCGTCCCGGTAGATGCAATGTTGGCACTCCTGTGTTCTTTCTTATTTGTTATTATTTGTTTGTTGATTTAATTGCATTCATGTTTGTTCCCACGAGGCTGATTGCGGGGGTAAGGCTAATTACTATGGGATTTCGCCCGGTTCCCCATATGCATTGGGCAAGATAGTTTAACCCAAGTGCCATCCAGCCCTCGGTAGCTTTCACCTTGGCTTAGGAAGTGATTCGCGAGGGCTTTCGGTCACCTTGATCAGGTTTTACGCCGGCCGGCTTCCTTATAGCACCCGTTGACCAGAGAATTTCGCAACCTCCTCCCCCCGCGTCCAAGGTCGCTTCACCATATGGCGCCTCATTGCCCTGCCCGTTTAGAAGTCGCTTCACGCTCTGGACGTCCCCTCATCCGCCACCTGAGGACGCGCCCGGTCGGCCTTACTCCTGTTTCCCGCACCTCTTTACGAGGGGAAGGAAACCCGGGATTATTATTATTATTATTATTATTATTATTATTATTATTGTTGTTGTTGTTATTATTATTCCCGTGAGGGGTTTTGCGACCTCCCATCGGGCGCGTCCCCAGGTAACGGATAGGGGGATGCTCGGTAGATATATCGAGCAGGTGGGACATGAAAGTCTCACGTGCGAACCGAAAGGGAACTTGTATGCAAAAGAGCACACATCTGTTCCCGTATCGGGCGGTGCGTTCGCTAGTGTCGGTCATCATGTTAGATGCGGCTGGGCGTCATACGTTGATCGGTACATATCGCAGCACACTGGGAGTGCCTGAAACCGGCGTCGATATTTCCTCGGCGTTGGCGTGCAGGCTGCTGTGAGCGTGCTCTGCTGAGGTGGCCACTGCGATGTGTATCAGGAGCCAGCCCCTTCGGGCCCTGATTAGGAAGTGCGCACCGAATGCAGCGGTCGGAAGCTGCATTGCTCCGGGCGAGCGCCGGTCAGTCCGTGTTTTCCGGGATCGGTTAAGCGTAGGTCAGGCCTCAGGGAACTGGGGTAGGAGTTATTATACTCCGAGGATATACCCGTTCCTGACTATTACGGCCTGCCCCTTTGCACACGAAGTGCTGGTTCAAATCAAATCATGCATAAACAAATTGGACACAGGAAGGAGAAAGGCGACGGAGTCCCATGGAGACAGCTGCTCGTCGAGTATGAAGAAAAAGTGGTGTCGAGACTCGCAGAAATGCAGAGCCTCATCAAGGATTTGATGGGCGCGATGAAGAAGCAGCCAAATGTGACTAGAACCATCAAGGAAGCCCTTCTGGTATTGGTGGAGCACTTTGAAGAGCTTGCGGAATGGCATCGACCTCTGAAGGAGGCGCGCAAAACGAGGAATCCGAAGCCGAGAACCGCGAGCCCGGCCATGTCGGAACCTCTTCCGGGGACCCGGCACAAGAGGTTCCAAAAGGCAGCGTCTCCGAGAAGTGCGAGCCCAGCTGTATTGGAGCCCCTTCCTCCCACATCTAGAGGAAGACAGAGACGGCCGGCGACCAGCCCACCGATCCCTCCGGTGACGGAGACGAAAAACAAGAAAAGAAAAGACGGCACTCCGGAAAACGAGTAGACCGAGGTGGCTTACAAAAAGCAAAAGAAAAAAAAGGGGGGAAGGGAAAAAAAAGCAAACGAGTCATGAGGGATGCGATAAAAACCCGAAAGTTCCCCAAAGCGTCGGGGCGACGTCGAATGCCGCACCTCCACGAACCACGAGAAGTGCTGCGAAAAGGAGGGCCCCGCGAAAACGCGAGGCAATAGCTCTCCGACCAGCAGCAGGGAAAACGTACGCCGACATCTTAACCGTTGTCCGCAGAGAGGTCAAGCCTGAGGCACACAGCGTCGAAATCACATCGGTTCGGCGCACGAGCACGGGCGAAATCCTAATTGAGCTCGGAATGACTTCGGCCAACTCAAGGGTGACGTTCTCCGAGGCCCTCAAGAAGGCAACAGGCGATGAAAGCAGGGTCCGGGAAATAATACCCAAAGTTAGCCGGGAAATCTGCGACTTGGACAGCTGCGCCACGAAGGAGGTGGTCACTGAGGAGCTAAAAAAGGTTCTTGACGGACACGAAGGCCCTTTGCAGGTTAACCTAATCCGACCAAACACCCGGAAACAGGTCGCTGCCATCGTAACAATCGACGAGGCAGGCACCACGGCCCTCATGCGGGCTGCACGCGTTAAGATCGGCTGGGTGAACTGCAGAATTAAGAGACGAGTGGAGGTGCCTAGGTGCTTCAAACGCCTAGGTTTTGGCCACCACAGCCTGCAATGCACCGGACCTGACCGAAGCAGCGCTTGTTAACGGTGCGGTACAACGGGACACGGGGCGACGGCGTGCGACGCGAGTGCGAAGTGCTTCCTCTGCGCAGAGGTGGAGGGCAAGCCCGAGGTTCGCCAGCATGTCGCTGGCTCAGGCCAGTGTGGTCCCTTCCGGGAGGCCTTGGTACGCGCTAAAGCATAATGGCGACGATCCTTCAGGAAAACCTGCACAGGAGTCGGGTCGCCGATGACCTCTTGGCCCAGATCTGTCTCAGAAAGCCCCTGACGTGGTTCTCATCAGTGAACAATATCGGGACAGGGAAGGGGCGGGTTGGTATTCGGATGCCCTCAGCAGGGCGGCCGTCTGGGTCCCCGATCGGCGACGCGTTCGCGTCGTCAGCCATGGCTCGGGCGACGGATTCGTTTGGGTGAGGAGCAGCAACATTACTTACATTAGTTTCTACTTGACCCCAAACGAGCGAATCGCGGACTTTCGGGCAAAACTCTACGCCCTAGAGGACGCTGCCCGGACTAGGGACGGCGAGCTGGTAGTGGCCGGAGACTTTTACGCTAAAGCTCTCGAGTGGGGTGCCGCCTGGTCCGACTCCCGGGGTGGACAAGTGATGGATAGGCGTCCAGACTTGGGCTGGTGGTACTAAACACCGGCTCGACGTCCACCTTCCAGAGGCCGGGCTGCAGGAAGACAATTATCGACATCTTCCTGGCGGCGGAGGGCCTGGCATCGCGAGTCGAGGATTGGAGGGTGATCGAGGTCTACACAGCCAGCGAGTATCAATACATCACATTCCGCGTGCGCAATGTAGGTCCGGTCCGGACCAGACCTTCCCAAAGCCCTGCCAGGTGGAACGTCGACAAGATGAACACCGAGAAGCTGTCTCCGGCGCTAATACGCGGACAGCAAGCCCTAGACGGGATCCCAGAAGGATTGCTCCTCCCTGCACGCGCCGAATGGGTGGTGGACCACGTTACGACTCACCTTCTTCGGGCCTGCGGGGAGGCCGTGCCGAGAGTGAAAACCCGAGGCAACCAACGCTCTGTGTACTGGTGGACAAACGAAATCGCGGAGCTGAAACGGGAGTGTTTTCGGAAAAGGAGGCCCGCCCAACGAGACCGGCGCCGCGATCGCGACGCAATCGCGAGCACAGCCGCCTGCATGGCGTCGAGGAAAGTGCTCCGCCGAACCATTCAAAGCAGTAAGTACCGATGCTGGAAGAAGCTTGGGGCGGACCTCAACGAAGACCCCTGGGGATTAGGGTACAAACTGGCCCTCCGCAAGTTGGGGGTATTCGCTAAATGTGCCCCGACTGATGCGGGGTTATCGGCGCCATTGTCGATACCCTATTCCCGGATCACCCCAAGCTCCCGCGCCGCCCCCGACCACCAGAGAAAATACCGATGCCCCTTTTTATTCAAGAGGAGCTGACGTGCGCGGCGCGGTCCTTCAAAAATAAGAGGCGCCAGGCCCAGATGGTCTGCCAGCAGAGGTACTTAAAGCCGCAGTTGAAAGGCACCCAGAGCTCTTCCTCGAGAGGTACAACGCCTGACCTGCAAGCGGGAATCTTTCTACTCCGCTGGAAGAAGGCACGACTTGTACTAATCGGGAAGGGCAACAAGGGACCAGTGGACAGCCCATCGTCCTATAGGACTCTGTGTATGCTAAACACCGCCGGCAAACTCCTGGAGAAGCTTATCGGGCCTCGCCTCCACGCGGCGATTCAAGCTGCGGGAGACCTTTCTGAAAGGCAGTACGGCTTTCGGAAAGGGAGGTCGACGATAAACGCTATCCAGGACGTAGTTGAGGCAGCCAGGGGTACGGAGCAGGGACACCATTTTTCCCACCCCGTTTGTCTACTGGTGACGCTGGATGTGAAGAACGCCTTCAACTCGATGCGGTGGAGCGATGGGTTAAGCGTCCTGCAACGAGATTTCCGAGTGCCCGGATATCGTCTCCAGGTATTTGAAGATTATTTGAAAGACACTTCCCTGGTCTATACCACTACAGATAGTTCGGTGAGCCGCGAATTCATGGCTGGGTTAGCCCAAGGCTCCATACTCGGTCCCGACATGTGGAACGTTACTTCTGACGGGATCCTAACACGTTACGTATCGAGATGCCTGAGGGTTCGTTCCTGGTTGGGTATGCGGATAACATTGCCGCCAGCATCACGCCAGAAGCGTTGAGGCGGCACAGATGCTGCTCGACGAGGTAATGTGTCGCGTCCGCTCTTGGCTGGCGAAGACTGAGATCGTGCTTCTCACTAAAAAGCATGTCCCGTTTCTGTGGGACCTGCGAACGGACACGGTGACAACAGGCGGCTGCGGTGACGACGGTTCTAAGCAGAAACATGGTAAATATTGGCAGGCTCCGACCCTGCAAACGTCGTCTCCTGTGAAACACCACCGAGTTCATCATGCTCTATGGCACCGAAGTCTGGGCCGGTGTACTGCGGTACGAGATATACCGCAAGTGCATGGCCAGAGTGCAGCGGAGAGAGGCCCTTCGCATCGCCTACTCCTGTCGTTTGGTCTCGGAGCCTGCAGCGCTGGTCGTAGCCGGAGTCGTACCCATCGACCTCCTCGCGTAAAAGCGGGTATGCGTCTCCAGGATTAGCCTGGGGAAAATAGGGACAGGGCGCAGAAACTTGCCAGGATTCGCAGTATGCGGTCCTGGTAAGAGAGGTTGGGTCCGGGAACCGTGGAGCAGGTGGACTGCGAGGCTCATCTCCTACCTGCCCACCTGGGTAAACCATCAGCACGGTGAGGTAAATTCCTACCTTACTCAAATGTTGACGGGCCACAGGTATTTCCGGGTCTACCTCCATAAAATGGGGAAGATTCCGGGCCCGAGATACCTAACCTGCGGGTCCGTCGAAGACGACGCCCTCCGCACATGTTTCCATTGCGAGGAGTAGAACGTGTGCAGGATCCCATTAGAAGCAAAACTTGGGCGCATAACCCCGGTGTCCATTGACGGAGTTATGCTCACTAATGAAGAGACCTAGGCGGACGTAAGCACTTACGTAGAAATGGTCATCCGCCATAAAAAGGCGGTGTTGGACGGCAGGGACAGGGTAAAGGCGGATTGAAACATAACGTCACCACTTCGAAAACAAAGGTTATTTATAAGTGCAGTTCCGGAGTCGTGCTGGTAGCTTTAAAGGGGGGTTTTAATCAATAGGGCCACGAGGCGAGCCCGACACTTGGGGGATCAGGAAAGCCCCCAGTAATGCGCAAAATGCATTTCCCCCCTCCTATAAAAATTATTGTTATTATTTAAGCGAGATAGTACAGCTGCGTATGACGCTTCTCCTCCATTGCCAAATTGACAAGGGTTGAATTCTCCCCCAGTTTTCCAAGCGGAAGCCGCGAAAAAAGCTGGGAATTTCTGAAAACCTGATATTTTCAGAGCAGCTCGGTTTCATCATGACGATAAAGAAACGCTAGGGTTGCCTAATGAAAACCTGTAACAGGGGAGTCGCGGAAGGCGAGTGCATTCTCGACCTCACTTACGTCATAAGCTAAAAAGATGAAACCAATGCCAAAGTGAAGGATTTGATAAGTTGAAACAATATATCTAGGGTTACCTAAGAAAAAACTGTAACAACCTTTGGCAACCTTCGCGTAATTCTTCTTATTTTTTACCGTCACTTACGTCCTCAAATGTTTCCCAAATGTTTCATGTATTATAACTTACTTTTATTTCAGATTATTACAAAAACTGTACGTTCAATCTGATTTCCGACACCAATATTTTCTAAATCGTAGTGGTAAAAATATATGAGGCACTAAAAACACTAAGCAACGTGCAGAACGAAATATACTCAAGATCGGTCGCCAACCAGTTCTATCGATTATGTTAAAGGGGGTTTGAAACTTTAATTTGCCGTTGGTTTCATGCCTTCAACTCAATGATGTAAAGGCAAAAAAATAACAACAATCATCCGAAGGTTACCAAGGGTTACCTTCGGATACTGTTTTTTCGT
The DNA here is from genome assembly GCA_030522965.1 of Tryphoninae sp. A BG-2022a. Taxonomy (NCBI): domain Eukaryota; kingdom Metazoa; phylum Arthropoda; class Insecta; order Hymenoptera; family Ichneumonidae; species Tryphoninae sp. A BG-2022a. Next base: position 28,703 of record JAPYZT010000575.1, read on the forward strand.
AGGCAACCCTGTATATTATATGTAAAGAAAATCGCGACACTGGCATATGCGTGTCGCCGCTTCTCTTACTGTTGGCATCTGTATTACCAACTTCAGAGAAAGAGAGACAAAATTCGAAAGAATGAGATAACTGTACAGAGCAAAATCTGTAGAAGTCGAAAACTAACATTACTTGGAATAAGAGCTTTAAATGTTGTTTCGTTTGGTTCTGCAGGTAAGATTTAAGGAAATGAACAATTTTATACATCGTGTAAATAAAACTTTTGGTTATACAGATTGGTTATACAGTTTGGTAAATGCGGTCAAGAATGTACTCATCTTCCGTGACCCCCCCCCCCCCCCGTTACAGGTTTTGATTAGGCAGCCATAGCGTTTCTTCATTGTCATGATAAACCGAAGCTGTACTGAAGAGTTCAGATTTCAGAAACTGTCAGCTTTTTTGCGGCCGCCACTTCGCCTATAGCACATTATCGGCGACCTGTGAACGATATTTTCGATGACTCTTATGATTAGCTCCAATAACATTCGACACAACGAGATCCGATTAATATAGAAACGATGCTTTGTTTTCTTTCGTGATTTTGTCGCTAACCCATTGGTCGTCGTTACTTTTGTTTCGTCATAACCTATTCCATTAGTTGATATCATTACTTCTTATTTGTTATATAATATTATTCAGGCATTTATTATTTTTTAATTTTTCATAATATTTGGTAAATTTGAACATTTTATTAATTGCAAATCGTCACAATTTATAACAACTGAATCTCCCCTAGTTTAAAAGCAAACAAAATTGTCCTGTAATTGTAAGATGTTTGCATGCGTAGCACGATATCTCGAAATTCACCAATAGTTTCATTTCGTTTGACAGTTGTAAAGTGTTATAAATATTATAATGATAGTGTAAACGAGGTTTTCTTCACGACTCTACAAAGAAGCAGATAATAAATTAACTCAGAACGTAGTAAGTATGTGTATGAAATTGTACTATCAACCCAAATTATTCGATAAACTTTTTCAATTATGAATATTTTGTAAATGGAAGAAAATTTAGTTCAAGTAGGTATTTCTCGTACGAACGAGTTAATAATTTTTATTTTATCATATCTTCTGAGCTAAATGCTCATTCACTTCCTGAGCTAAATTTAAACATTTAAACTTTTTTCGTTAAATATATTATTAAAATGAATCGTATGATTTATTTTCATAAGGGCTAACGTCGTGGTATAATCAAATGCACCCAAATTACGTCCTAGATGTTTGCATTATTTTTTTAATTATACAATAAGCGGTTACTGTGCCTAACCGATGATAGTTAGATATAGCATAACGCATACTACATATTTGAACATATTATTGAGACGTTTAAACTGTTGATACAATCTTCGGTTCTATCTATTATAATTTACGCAGTGTACGCCAAGAAAGGAATTCCATTTGTCGATTTTTGACATGTTTGGTCATAAAAATGTTTTACTCCTACGGATCTCTATTTTAACAAAACTATATATATTATATGTCCCATTCCAAAACATGGTCTATATGTGTCTTAAATTTCATTCCAATGCTGTCAATGTTTTTTTTTATATTCTTAAGGTTTTGATATTTTTTTAGTACCCATGGAAAAACTATTTGTGGTCAATTTTGAGATTTTTTTGATTACCCACTAAAACGATATCGAATTTAAAAAAAAACGCTGTTTTTCGGCTTTTTTGCTTATAACTTCTTTAATAGTAAACCAAATTAAATCTTCTTTCTTTAAATTTTTGCTTTTGAATGTACTTTACAAAAAACATAGACAAAATTATTTGTGTTTTTGAATGGGATTTTTAAGTTTTTAATTTAAAATATCTTTTTTTAAAGTGAGGGCATATTTTAATTTTTTGAAAAATTTCCATTTTAAACTTCTATCACTTTAACAACTTTTAAGCCTAGGTAGATCGTGGGCTTTTCATAAATACTATTTTCTTTCGATTTTTGAAAATATGAGAAATTTTTTTTTTTAATTATTATTAATAGCATTTTTTATAATATATAATCTTTTTCGATTTTATTATCAATAAATTTTTATACTTTCTTGTTGTTAACTACGTGCTAACCCTTTGCACTCGAGAGGTGAGTCTCACTAACCATGTGGTTTGTTGCCACAATTCGAAAGGTGACTGTCGCTCACCACTTGGTTTGCTACGGTAACTCGATGCGCGGGACTAACTGTTTACGTTTCGTTTCTTCGACGCGGCCTTCTACACTCTTTCTGTATAGTATTATGAAGTATAATGTGACATGTTTTCAAATAGAGATAAGACTTTCGCGATCGAGCTTCGATTTCGACGTCCGATTCCAAAGATATCCGCTTGAATGGAAGGATTCACAATATTCTAACAGGAGTTAGGAAGGACTGTAAAGTCTGTTCTCAAAGAACTAAACCCGGAAAAAGACATCAAACCACTTATTATTGTGATACTTGCCCCGACAAGCCAGACATGCATCTTGGGGACTGTTACATGAAATATCATACAACAAAAAATTGCAGAGAACAATATTTCAGAAATTATGTTTAAAAAGGTGTAAAGATATATAACATTTTTAAATATAAAAGTTTTATACATTAATTTGTGTGTCTAATGATTTTTAATTCCTGGTAAGAAATGCGTCAAAAAGGCTACGAAACGTTTCGAGTTGCTGCTGCGCCCGCGTGAAAATGGCTTCGAGTGCAAAGGGTTAATATGTATGTTTATAAATAATAGTAACAAACATTTAAACTTGTAAAAACTTGTAAAAATTCCAAATGTTGTGCAAATAAAACTCTGTTATATAGTAACAAACATTTTTATTTAATTAGGTATTCTTTTGAAAATGTTACATATACGATCATTATTTGAACTAGAATATTGTTTAGCTCGTACGTTTTCATTATTCATTGGGATAACTGATTGCAAAAGACAGATGGTTGTAGTGTGGACAGAATTAGGCACATTTATAAAGGAAAGAATTTTGAGGAGAGTATACAAGGCGGCAATAAAAGAATGGAGATATAATATATGAACAGAGGTACGGAAAGCAAGGGATATGGCACAGTGGTGGAAAGCGATAACCATGTTAGAAGCAAAAGCAGGAGAATAATAGAGAGCGCGATAACGAATGAAGGCTAGAAGCAGCATTGCGAAAATTTGCAGAAGAGAAATAAGAGGATAAATGAGAAATTAGGAAAGGTAGAAATGGAAGAAAGCTTAGGAGCAGCAGAGGAGAAAGAAAATAAAGAAGAAGATGAAGAAGAAAAAGGAGCTTTCTACGCGGAATTCAAAAAATGACAGCTGGAAGGAGTGTTGACGAAAATGAAAAACGGGAAGGTGGCAAGGGAAGATGGGATTTGTGTGGAGTTCTTAAAGGCCTTACCTGAAGCGGATAGGGAAGATCTGAGAAAAGCATTAAACGATATATGGGTCAATATCTCGTTTAATGCTTTCCTAAGCATGAGGGAGGCATTCCTAAGGATGAGAAACAGCAAGAATATTGCTAATTTATAAAGAGGGGGATAGAGAGAAAACAGAAAATTATAGGAAGGTAACGTTGGTGAAGGTAGGATATAAAGTACAAACAAGAATGATGACGGAAAGATTGAATAAATGGATACAAAAGAATAAGAAATCAGAGGAAAGTCAAGTGGGGTTTAGAAGGAACAGAGGCACAAAGGATCAGATATTTACCTTAAGTGCGATAATTAATAAGAATTTTAAATCGAAGGGAGGGAATTTGTATACATTGTTTATCGACTTCAAAACCGCATTCGATAGAGTAAACGGAGAAATGGTAATTAGAAAGTTATAGGAGAAAGGAGTTGAAAGGAGAATACTAGAAACAATAAAGGAAATATATCAGAAAACTAGGGCCGAAGTGCAGATACAGAGAAGAATTACAGAAAGTTTCGAAACAAAGCAGGGGGTGAGGCAAGGTTGTGCGCTGAGTGCCGTGTTGTTTGACTCATATATCGACAATATGGAAAACATGAATAAGAAGAAACGAGGGTGAGATCATCATGGGGACAGAGAAAATATTTGCGATAAAATATGCGAACGATCTGGTTGCAGTGGCGGATACGGCAGAAGGGTTAAATAATATGGTAAGAGATTTGGAAGAATGGGTAAGGAAAAATTGAATGGAAATAAATATAAAGAAGGCAATGGTAATGATATTCAGCAATGGTGAAAAAAGGAAAAAAGGGAGACGGTAATTGAGGGAAAGAAAGTGAAAGTAGTAAAGGATTTTAAATATCTGGGGTATTGGTTCACCTGTAAGAATTCAATATGGGTGCGTGGGAAAAAATGGCTGGAAGAGCTCAACAGGTAATGAGTACGGTGTGGAGCATATGGAAGAGGATGGGAAGGGAGATCATGGAGGATAGGGTATATCTGCATCGGTAAAAACTGGAGCGATTTATGAAGTCGAGGCTTGGGGAATAGGTGAAATAGCTGTATTCGAGAAAATCCAGATCAGGTAATGCATACGGGTTTTAGGGATTGATAAGAATACGTCGAATTACGTATCGAGGAAAGAACTTGGGCTACCAATACTGCACTACACAATAAGAGAAAGAGCCCTGCGATATATAAAGGAAGTGTTGAAATATGCAATCCGCAAAATGAAACGCCATGAGGATATTGGTCAGAAGAAGGAGTAAAACAGTGAAGGGGAAAAATAAGAATACGTGGCCGAAGTTGAAGTGTGGAAATATAGGAAGAACGGAGAAGAAAGGGGAAAAGGTCTGGTTATGTAGGACTTGTATGGAGAAAAACGAAACGATGAAACATTTAATATTGCATAGAAGTGGACGGAATAGAGGGATATAAGTGATATCAACGGGGAAGTATTAAGGATGTTAATAGGATGGAATAGAGGGATGTAAGTGATATCAAGAGGGAAGTATTAAGGATGTTAAGCGGAGAAATACAGGAGGAGGTTTGCGAATACTATAGAAAAATGAAATGTAAAGACAGTGTAAAAAACTTTGATAAAAGTTATACAACAAAACTACTACTAAACTAAATACCTCAAATAATTTCTTTCTATATACACTACCGGCCGAAAGTTTCCGAACAAAAGTTGAAAACAGTGCCAGAACGTTTTTATATGCCATTTCGCGGATACTTGGCCTAGGGAAATTTAACCAAAGCAATTTTAAAGAGCAGGGATTTCCCTTCATTTTGGCTTTTTTTAAAAAAAAAAGTACGAGTTTTTTTACAATTGGCAAACAGTTTTGAAAACGACAATTTTTTGTCGTTTTTTTGTTCTTTTGCAAGTGGATCCCCTTTGCAGTAAATTTTTTTAACGAATTTCTTTCACAATGCTCATGAAGGGGGAAGTCTAAGCTTGAAGTTCATTTTTTAAAAAATTGTCTACGATGTTTTTTTCAAAGATATGTCGTTTTTTGAGAAAAAATGAACAATTTGAATATTGCTCCATAGGACGAAAACAATGAGGTTTACAACAAAACCTCAAGATGTCAAAAAATTGTATTACTTCTTGCTGAGTTTAGGAGAACGTTTTCAGATTTTTTTTTCAAAATTTGTTTTCCCTTATTTCCGATCAGCTCGATTGATCTGAATACTCTGAAAATAATAGAATAAATTTTTTTACTTACATATTAAACTTTGGTCTCTTCGGAAGTTTCTTTGGCGACGGAGTTTTTTCGATGTGAGTAAAAAATTTAATTCTATTATTTTCATGGTATTCAGATCAATCGAACTGACCGGAAATAGGCGGAAAGAAAATTTCGGAAAAAAAATCTGACAAAAGTCTCCTGAACTCAGCAAGAAGTAATACAACTTTTTGCCATCTTGAGATTTTATTGTAAACCTTCGTTTTCGTCTTATGGAGCAATTTTCAAATTGTCTATTTTTTCTCAAAAAACGATATATCTTTGAAAAAAAAAATGGACGACAATTTTCTAAAAAATGAACTTGAAGCTTAGATTTCTTCCTTTATGAGTATTACGAAAGAAAATCGTTAAAAAATTTTTACTGGAAACTGGGTCCACTTGCAAAAGAACAAAAAAACAACAAAAAATTGTAGTTTTCAAACCTGTGTGTCAATTGTAAAAAAAAATCGTAAGTTTTTTTTTAAACGTCAAAATTTTTAGAAATCCCTATCCTTTAAAATGACGTTGGTTAAATTGGCCTAGGTCAACTACCGGCGAAATGGCATAAAAACGTTCCGGCACTGTTTTCATCTTTTGTCCCCAAACTTTCCGTCGATAGTGTATATATTTTAAAGTACATTCAAAAACAAAATGTTTAAAAAAAAGATTCAATTTGGCATGCTATTTAATATGTTATGAGCAAGTTATGAGCAAAAAAACGAAAAAAGAGCGCTTTTTTTGAAAATTCGACATCTTTTGAACTGGTAATCTCAAAAAAATCTCAAAATGTGTCACGAAGAGTTTTTCGATGGGTATTAAAAAGCGTTAAAAAATTGAGAAAAAAAAATAAAAATAGTACGCGCATTTGTTTACATTAGTACACGCAATGTTTAATGAATTTTCCTTCGTGTGCCCCAGATACGTTCGTTTATTTATATAAAATGATTTTACGAATTAAGAAACCGTCGCGGGTGTGCGCACGACTCACCAAATTTTTATCGCGATCGGATGAATGACATAAAGGATATGGGACGAATTCCAATAAAGTAAAACGATCGTACTTCTTAACGCGTTCGAAAAATGGCAAAGAAGCTATCCTCGAGGACCATGCCGAATTTTGTCGTCGTAACAAAATTGACATTTTTAAAAATCTTTTTTTCAGCTATGCAATGTATGCTCCTCACCAAAAAACAACCAAGATAATAATTGCCTATTTGTTTGCACGATAATAAATCGATGAGCTTTTATTCAGACATGAGCAGACCAAATGACCGAATTCGTCTCAAAAGAGGAAAAATAAACCGTGAGTCAATTACAACTTACCCTATCGAGAAGGCCGAATTTTCGGAAATTGATGAAGTTGGGCACGATACCACCCGCGAGACGAACAAGTGGATCCTCGTAACCCCACAGGTAATCATAGACCGATATGTTCAAAATGGGTTGGCTGTTGAGATAATTGGCCAATTGTGTCAACGGATAATTAACGAAGAAACCGGCATCGTGAATCGCCGAATAGACACCCTGAAAACAGAGAAAATCAATTTCGAATACATCCCGAGTGCGTTAATTTATTATTCGGTAGGCACAATATATTTTACTCCTTTTTACATATTGATGAGAATTGCGGAGTATGAACAATTTCGTATAAAAGTTATTCGCAGATTTATTACCTCAACACGACTTGACGTCGATTATTTCTATTTCAAGGTGACAATTTTTAAAATATTACGTGACATTTATTTGTCCAAGATTAAACTGTTAAAATTTTGGATAGATATCGAGCGTGGCAACGACATATTCGTTTCGAGAAACAATCCAATAATTGGGTAACGGATTGTTGTCAAATGCCTGTTAAATAAATTGATATTTTTATTAAAAAAAAAAACTTTACGTCAATCCCGACAGATCAGAATTAAATGAAAATCGACAAATTTATACCTACAATCTAAGTCGAAGATAAGTAAACAACAAATATTTCATTCTTTCGCAGAAAAGAGCGGGTTCCTCCAATCATGAGGTACCAAAGTCAACATAAACATTCCGGCTGGTATGAAGATTTTCAATTTATTATTCTTGTACAAATATTGGAGTTGTGGTACGTAAAAGGATTTTTTATATCGTGTCTTGATTCGAAAACTGGGAATTTATTGTCGGATGTGAAAATGTTCGAAGAGTTATATTCTGTATTCAGTGCCAAAGTTGTATTTCTCGTAAATAAAAATTCATTTATACGACGACGTGAGAATTCTCAATGCCAAATGATTAAACGGATCTTAAGTATTCGCGACGAGATATTATCGCGTCTGTCGGCATACTCGAGATACGGGTCATAAAGCGTACATATCGGCAATGAAATAATATTTGCGCGCGACAATTAATTTATTTAATTTTAATTGTTTCGATTACCGGCTAATATAATTATATATTACATATACCTATCGTATAATAACTCGTCGGTCTGACAATGAATCGCGCAATAAAACCGAATTTCGATGAGTGTACGAAATTATGATTCGAAATTGTGGTACGCAGTTTCCTAAACAATATTCTTCCTCAGCGAGGTAAGGTTGGGTGAGACCTATAATGTGCGATCCTAGGTAATCTCATATATTATCAATATTTTCACATTTGAGAAATTTGAAATATCTATTCGAGACCTTTAACGCTAATGTCATTTAACGTATTTGCCTAAAGGTAAACATTTACAGAACAGTTCGCGATTAAAAGGTCAACAACTATCATTAGGCATCCAGTCGATTTAATCGATGAACTTTTACCTATTCTGTACAATCCGAATGGATATATTATTATTCTTCATACAACGACAAAAGTCGTCAGAATTTTAGAGGACTTGTGCAATTCATAATGCCGACATGAATCCACTTTTTCGTGATGTGGTGACATCCAATCGCGCGATCCTTGCACATCATTAATATATATAGTTGCATATATATGCATATGACGATAATAGGATAGGAGCGTCACGAGTCACAGGTGACACGTGCACGACGCGAATGTCAACCGCAGCGATTGCTATAACAGTAGTAAAAACTGTCTTGCATCGAGCAATCCTCATTATCGTTCGTGTTCTTATTAGCATCATCATCGACGAATAGCAGCTTGAATATATCGTCGCGGCTTATCATCGTATGCGCTGTATGTAGCGATGTAGGGACACCGCTTGGGAATGTTTCGATCTCGCTAGCCCAAGACAAACAAGTTTTTTGCCGGTCCGCATCGTGTTCTCGAACGATCAACGAATCGTTGAGAAAAGTCACGCAGCACCTTGCGCCCTTACGCGCCTCGATCTCGCATTTCTCGCATCGTTTTTCAAACCGCTATTTCCGTTCGTTTCACTCATTTAATTCCGTCTTTCATCATTGTCGGTTATTTATATCGAAAATTCCACGCGTGTTCAAAAACAACCTCCATTATTTATCTTCCACTACGTTTTTATTTTATCGAGATTCCGCCTTCCAAATAGAGATTGGTTTGCAAAGAATATATTACTTCCTCGTTATTTCATATGACTTGTGTGACTGTTTGTAAGTCGATCCGCAAGCCATAACCATACGATTGGTTCAATTTATTTCTTAAATGTGAATCTTGTGAAAATAATTTGTCATCCTCTATCAAAGTAGGTGCACACATTCTTGATACTTTCGCACGAAATCGCAATTTTAATTTATTAGGATGGATCGAAAATGTTCGTCGTATACAAAATAGAAAGTATGCTAAATATAGGTAATTTTTTCGAACCTATTTTCTATTGATTATCATTAATTATTAAAAATTAATTATTGAAAATATCTTTGAATCATTATTTGATATCTCATCAAAGTTGCGAGGGTGGTGAAATAGATTAGGCATCCTTCTTTTCTGTCATCTTCATTATCTTTATAATTTACAAAAATGCACTCGGGAAATGAATACCTATATCATCAATTTACAAAAAGTAATAGGTGAGGTTGAAGTTGGAGAAGAGGTCGAAATCGAATGTCTTTTAATATCTCGCTCGCATCACGTCTCCGTTTTCCAGTCTATCTTGAATTATCAATTTTTGTTACACACTAGTTCGGACTTGAATCGACAATTTTTCCAAAACAATGACCGAGACGAACGAATTCCAGAAAATAAAATAATCCCAATAAATCAAATACCATATTATTAGCGTTGCAATTCTTTCGTGCAACACAAATGTATACAATTCAAACGAAATTACTCGAATTTGCGTTAGCAACAAAGTATGTTTTCCATTTCGTGCATGACATTACGTGACGTAGATAAGGCGGGGTGGGGTTTAAAACCCTGTTGCGAAAAATATAAACTGCATATTTGAAGTAAAAAATAAAGAAAAAAGAGTTTGCTTGTCAGCAAGAAACGATCTGTAAATATTTATGATGGCATCTATAGACGTGGACATACGTATATCCCAGAGGACAAAAAAGAAGATGACATGAAATTGTATGTGCCGTATATGCTAAACGAAAAGAAATCGAGTCGCAAGACTGATTGTGAGGATGTTTTTTACGTTGCAGTCGCGTGATAAAATGAAAGACTTTTTTATTTTTTGTTTCTATAGAAAGACGTCATATTACCTACACTCGCCGGGTTTAAAGATTTTTGCTCGACCATTTTAATAATTACATATATCAAGCATTTTTCTGGACTTCTTAATGTTATTTCTCATGCAACCGACGACCAGTACTACCCAAATCATTATTTTTAATGAATTTTTCAAAAACTTACTTTTTGAAATAAAGTAATAAATAACTTTAGTTAGATCGAGAAAGATGTTGATTCCTCCACAGAATTAAATATATTGATATACTTTTAGTTTTAACTAGGAGTATCAATTACTTTGTGTCTAGAAAATTACTATTTACAAACATTAACCATGATATTGAGCGACATTTCGACGTAGAAAAACCATTCTAAATATCTATTTAAAATAGTAGTTGGGAATGGCTATTATTATTTATAAGAATGAACAGTCTTATATTGCTGTTAGTTTATGTGCACGACCTGTGTAATGAAAATACCAATGTATTGTATTCGTGTTAATAATTCTTCTCGGGCGAAACAATATATTAATGTTCTGTAAAAACAATATCACATGATATTTAAAAAATGGCTGTACTATATATTGGAAAAGCATATTAATTCCTCATAATTATTTCGCATTATTCATAGTGCCTCTTTCCGACCCCTGTTTATTTCAATTGCCTAGCGGAATAACTTGGGATAACAAAAATAATCACAAATAATGGTCAAGCTTTATTTTTCATATTTAGTTCTTCCGGTTAATTTTCATCAGTTTCATTTGGTTAATATATCGATTTAATGTGGAGCTGATATGTAATATTTATGAAAAATTTGGTTGTGTAGACAATAATTTGTTTAACTAATTCGTTGAAAACGTTTATGTGGGAGGTAAGGAAAGTGCGGGTACGTGATAGAGTGCACGTACACTCCCAGTTCCGAAGCATAAACAAGATTTATTGTTCCTCTCACATATACCTACAAGAAAAAGCAAATGGGTTGCTAAAACAACGCACAACAGTAAAGAGACGCAAAGGCGTTAAGCGGAGAAGAACGCGGAGTATAGCACATTACCATATGTAGAAGGGCCAACGGATTGCTTGTAAAAAGGAAATTCGCTGGAAATGCGCGGGGAGATGCCACGCGGTCATTATAGAGGACCCTCATATCATTAATGGAGGACGGGAAAACTCGATCTCCAACAGTTTCGATAGCATTATTCTTTAATGAGGTTCGGTTATTGAAGCGATTCCAAGATAAAAAGTCTAATTTTTTTGTATAGCGTTGTCAAAACTTTCGTCCTTGCATAAGCGAAGTTTCCACGAAATTTAGAGCACACTCTCCGAGATATCAATTATTAAAGTCAGTGCATTTGACACATGTAGATGACAAAATGTGCCGTTCTTCGTATATATCGATATTTTTATATCACTTGGAGCCAAGACACAGGCAGAAAAAACTAATACCTTGAATTGGAAAGCTCGCCGGAATAATAAACAACTAATTTAGGAATAAAGTTTAGAAAAATTGAGGTATTCGCCCGGCACGCGAGACAAATGACAGCTAGTAAAATGACGACGATGTCAAACTTCGACGATATGACGTATTACTGAAGCCGAGTAGTAGGTTATGACGTTTTTTCCATATTATAAAAATAATAAGAAACTCGAAATTCAATACTTAAAAAATGTTTCTCGAAAAATCAAAAATATACACATACATAAAAAGTTTCGATATTGTCGCGCAAAATAGACTTTAAGTTTGCTAGCATGGTCATCATCGAATCTCCTTAAAACCACTTTTCTTCAGTCACTTCGATATACTAGCAAGGAGAGGACAACAGACGACAATCGAGTTTAGAGATGGGCGTTTGTACGGTTGTAGGGGGCACTGAAACTAAGAAAACCCCAAAGGGCTAGGTGTAGATACGCAGCCGTTTTTGAGATATCCGGTTTGAAAGTTTTACCGCACGCACATAAGCTTTCACATCTAACGTTCAAACGTTGAAGGGCGCAGCCGAACAGTTAGTGATTCGGCCTACCGTTCATACGTCCCGTGTTCGAGTCCCCGAACGAGTATTCTTTTTTCTATTTTTTTTTTCTTTTTTTTCCTAATTTACTCCGAACGAGCATACGAATCGACATTTTTAACACGTATACTAATTTGTTAGTGAAATATAAGAGAAGGTATATATCAAAATAACGGTAGTCTAGATTACAAAAACGTAGGTGTAGCATAGGTAGGAGGGGATAAATCATCGAGGAAAGGGACATAAAAATTTTCCTACACCTGCCGCTGGTTTGTTAGATCGTGGGAAAAACCCATCGTGAAGAAAAAGAATAAAGATTCCGGCATGATCATAAAAATATCGAGCCAACGACGCAGCATTTATCCAATGCTCTTGGTGTCGAAAATTTAAATGTTTTAATTGTTTTTATAATTCTTACCATCCTGAACATTGTAGCCGCGTACAGGTGTAAGAATATGTTTTATGTACAAATAATAAATAACTATATTTTATATCCAATTAATTAAATACAGTTAATAATGACATCCATTTAATGCGATACAAAATTAACATACGTGTTAAAGATGTCGATTCGTATGCTCGTTCGGAGTAAATTAGGAAAAAAAAGAAAAAAATACACTCGTTCGGGGACTCGAATACGGGACGTACAAACGGTAGGTCGAAGCACTAACCGCTTCGGCTGCGCCCTTCCATGTTTAAGCGTTCACGTCAAAGCTTATGTGCGCGCGGTAAAACTTTCAAACCGGATATCTCAAAAACGGCTGCGTATCTACACCTAACCCTGTGGGGTTTTCTTAGTTTCAATCCCCCCTACAACCATACAAACTCCCATCTTTAAACTCGGTTGTCGTCTGCTGTCCTCTCCTTGTAGGTACGTAATGATTTAATGAATTCATATCATGCACTAAGTATACAAAAATTCCCGTCGATACTAATTGTTGAAACGAGTACCTAATTTAAAAAATGTCGTATCTTTAACGGTTTTATGCACATTTTAGATTATGGTCATTCTTATACTTGTTATTATGCATGACCTTAATTACTACAATTATGATTAATTATTACCCAGAAACGACTTTCGTATCGTCTTGAATATTTGCACATTTAATATCGTTTACGCAAAGTGGTGCAACACTGTTCCATTAGCTTCCAGGTACGCTCGTTTTCAACGGCGGCAATTTTTTTGTCTACGTTACCGCAGGCGGTGTGATTGAAGCGACTGACTTAATTATCGATTGAGATATTAAAAAGTCGCATAGTTATAATTTATAGGCAACAAGTGCTGAGTCATATATTTTTCAAGTGCATATTAGTGAGTGAATGAGCTGATATTAAAATTATTATATTTTGGACGAGAGGTAAGTGCACTCCGATTGAGAACGTACCTAAGATTCGAAATATGTATACCTATTCGGACGTATACATCTTCTTATTTATAAAAATTGAAGAATGCTTATTTGTTTGTTTGTTTGCTTGTCTGTCTCGAGTAAGCTCCTATACCATTCGTCCGATTGCGATGAAAATTTGGTGAATTGTAGTCCGCACTCCCGAGAAGGTTTCTGCGTTAGTAGAATAATTTTAATTATGACATACGAAATCAAAGACACGCATTTGCTTTAACGCCTCGATATTATACATATCGATTGCATAGTTCATTGTCAGCGAATAGCGATAGCGAATGTCAAATTAAGGAGGTTTATCTGGTATCGAGTAAGCCAAAAGAAAAATTTGTATGATAAGCGTAGTCAATTCAGCATGTTTGACGGTGCCGCGAATGTTTAACCTCGCCAAAATTACTATCATTCGAGACAAATTAATTTATTATGAATCTCATGAGTACTTAATCGATTTTATGAAGCTCTACAAATGTTCCTTAGATATTCTTTAATTAATTCTGCAATTTTTGTCAAAAACTGTTTGTCAATGATCGTGAATTTAATGTTCGTAGACGAAAAAACCACTAAAACCCATAAAGATAAGTGTTAATTTAGCCAAAATATGTTTTTATTAATGTTTTGCGAACAAGGTATCCTCGAGTCTTCAAATTTCAAGAATATGACTTTATAGATACTGATAACTATATTCTGTTTTTTAATCAATATATGTTTGTTAATTCGCTGCCCAGATAAATTTCCTTAATCGTGACATTAACCCTTTGAGACCTGAATACTTTCAAGCTCATGTGGTCCGAGGATACATAGGGACGCATATATATGCGTCCTTAGAGCTCAAAAGGTTGAATCGGGAAGCGATTGAAAGATATACACGTCAGTCACAAATGAAAGATACATTACGAGCTTCAGAAACGAGCAACGAGAAGCAAGACAGGAAACCGTTAGAGTACGTACGACGACGTACAAACTTTCTGAAAGCAACAGCAATAACAGACGAATTAATTAACAAAGTTTTTGAAAAATATTGTACATAATTACAAAAGTCACAAGAGATTTTCCTATATTAAGGGAATGTGCTATATTAGCAGCAAAACATCAATACCAATTATATAAATTTCACGACTCAAAACAGAATATCATGATAAGCTGAAATATACAAGTCGATTGCTGCTTTTATTAATCGGGAACAAGTTGTTAATTATCTAACTAAATTCTTGAATCCTCTTAATTTACCAGGATACCGCCGCACGTTGTAAGATTAAAAATGGGCGTACTTATAATTCTTTTATCGAATCGTTGAAACATCAATCCACGACGACTTTGCAACGATACTATGGTTTTCGGGGAAAAATGTGATGATCAATCCGAATGAGACTACAATTAAAAATGGATAATTTAAAGGAGAAGATGTGCTGTTACCACATATCCTAATGATATCAAAATATATGCCATTCGAATTCAAATGTTCGTAGTTTCCAGTGCGACTCGTATTTGCCATGCCCATCAACGCAGCACAGGGACAATCACTACAAGTGTGTATAGTATAGATTATATTTGGAAAGTCTATCCTCCGCATATGGACAAAAAACCAAAAAATATTGTGTGTCAAATAAATTATGATACCATAACGGCGTTGCAACTCATGCCGAGTACCGCTAGTGCAATAATATACGAGAAACACGATTGCATTATTGATTGTATTGTCTGCTTTATCATCGAAATATTTGTTAATGGCCTATTTTATTTTCTTATTTTCATTATTTCTTTCTATTTTTCAAAAATATATCGTCTGTCCATTTGAAAATCACAAATTATAAAATGTCACGGCGGCTTAAAGCCATAAGAAATAAAACAAAATTTAAGGTTAATTTGTTTGTCAACTTACCAACATAGGTATATTTGGCACATTAACCAGATCTTCAGGATCACCCACTGACATCTCTGGCACATAAACGACGGTTCTCTTTGGAACGTACGAAATTGTGCCATTATCGTACCATGTTACGTTCGTATTCTCCAACAGCTCTCTGTTTCGATTTAAAGATAAAGTAATGAAAGTCGATTTTGTTTACCTTTTTATGTATGTATATATATATATATACAAATTTTTGTCATCAGAGATTGCAGTTAAATTGCATAATTCTAAACAGCGCTCGTCACGTAAAGAAATTAATTAATATCGTATAAATGCCATAACGAGCAAATAACGTGTAAACCATTTGGTATTCTTGAATATTTTTTATTAATATATATATATACCTACTTTCGACTTTGAAATCTTCATATTTTTATTTATATTTCTGGTTTAAAAAAATATTCAAGAATACCAAATGGTTTACACGTTATTTGCTTTTTATGGCGTTTATACGATATTAATTAATTTCTTTACGTGACGAGCGCTGTTTAGAATTATGCGATTCAACTGAAAACTCTGACGACAAAAATTTGTACGCAAATGATTAGTCCTAATTTTAACAAAAATGTGCATATTAAATCTTATGTCAGATTAAGCATAATTATTTTTTCTTGACATAATCAGAAATAGAACTGGCTAGATATCGATAGATATCATATTGCGAATGCAACTACAACAGGTATTATAGTGAACGGACTTTTGTGGTGAGTCGAGCAATGAAAGAATTAATATACTCACTGATAAACATAAGGACCGATCTCTTGAACCTTGAGTTTCTCCTCGCCGTTCAAAAATTCTTCGGGGTTCGTAATGTTGAAGATGTAGACTTTGATAAATACATCGATTGGTGGTTTCTCCCAGAGAGTAAATGCCTTCGAGCCTGGTCTCATTTGCAGATTCTATCAAAATGAACGAATATACGTTACTACGTCGACGTATTTAATATATGGACATTGCTTCGATGGAAAACCATCATAATTGTCAATACTTGTTTCATTAAGATATACGCGCACACACACGCATACACATATATATGAGGGATTCCACGCCAGATCAAACACCATTTTGCCTTACCATCTCCGATATTTTTGAAAATTTGTTATGCTCTAGTATTGGTTTAAAGAGGCCTCCATGATTTTTTTTCAATTTTTTTTGTCCAACCGTTTTCAAGATATCGATTTTTCAAAAATTACGTTACTTTTTTTTTGAGCATCCATAACTTTGCGAAATATGGGCCAAACTTGACGTTTTTTTTTAATTTTCCTTTTTGAACGCACTTTTCATAAAAAAATGTTGAATAACATTTTCAAACCATATTTCTATAAGATTTTCAAGTTTCAAGTCTAAATTGTTGATTTGCAAAAAACACGCACTGATCGATTTTCTCGATTTTTTTTTTGTAAAAAACTGCCAGTTATTCCACACCTTTTAAGACTAGTTGGATAATGGGATAACGATGGGACCTATTTTTTTCGATTTTTCAATTTTCCGATTTTAGTTATTGTTAATTATGCAATAAAATAGATATATCTTTATCATTTAATGAACGATAGCTGATAATTTTTGTTGTAATAATATCGGATTGCTTATCTCATGATGCCGTTGATATTCATGAATTTACAAGAATGACTACTAGTTTTATCAAAGAAGTATCCAATGATGCTGGAAAAGTTCTTTACTTTTCCGATGGAGCGCCTCAACAATTTAAAAATTATAAAAAATTTTGTAAATCTCAATTATCATGAGCAAGACTTTGGATTAAAGCTGAATGGCATTATTTTGCAACAGCTCACGGCAAAGGGCTTTGTGATGGAGTAGGGGGAACCGTGAAAAGAATAGCGGCACGAGCAAGTCTTCAACTTCCAAGTCACAAACAAATTTCAACTCCTCGGCAATTATATGACTGGGCAATAAATTCGAATTGTTTGCCAAATATTCATGCCCAATTCTTCTCTAACGACGATTATAATCTAGCCAAAGAATCATTAGAAAACAGATATATAAGAGCCAAGACAATAACAGGGGCGCAAAAGTATTATTGTGTAATTCCGGACGGAGAAGACACTTTGAGATTTAACCCTTTGAGCCCTAAGGACGCATATGTGCGTCAGCCTATGCGTCTGCGGACCACATAAGCTTAAAAGTACTCAGGTCTCAAAGGGTTAAAGAATTTTCCTCATTTGTTGAATCTCGAACTTGTAAAATATTTAAACGAGTAAGGAAATAAATACTCTTCGGCAATTCACCTGTATCTGTTTCCTGAAATTAATCTGTATAATAATTAATAATTCCTATGTGTCTAATAATTATTAAATTCATATGCATAGTATTTTTTTCAGATATTTTTCAATACGAATAACTAAAATCGGAAAATTGAAAAATCGAAAAAAAATAGATCCCATCGTTATCCCATTATCTAACTAGTCTTAAAAGGTGTGGAATAACTGACAGTTTTTTACAAAAAAAAATTCAAGAAAATCGATCAGTGCGTGTTTTTTGCAAATCAACAATTTAGATTTGAAATTTGAAAATCTTATAGAAATACGGTTTGAAAATTTTATTCGATATTTTTTAATGAAAATGCGTTCAAAAAGAAAAATTT
>JAPYZT010000576.1:0-34609 GCA_030522965.1 Tryphoninae sp. A BG-2022a
ATATATATATATATACATATATATTTAATATGTCTGGTTATCACAAAGATACAGGATAAAATACGGAAACGTCGATGTTATGATATCATTTAGACTACCGGGACAAGCTTTCAGCTTATAAATCGCTCGCTCGTTTGTAAAACAAAGAGTCGAGTGCTTCCGCGAGAGTCCGAGAGTTTTTCGCAGGATGGAAGAAACAAACAACGAAATATTGGAGTAAAACTATAGCAAGTAGATAAAACAATCCTAATGTCCTTGGGCGAAAAAAAGAAAAAAAGAAGAACGAAAGAAAAAATTAAAAGAAAATTCGCGCTTATCCTTTTTTTCTCCTCGATACGTTTTTTCCCCAGAGATAACGAACCGAGAAGCATGTGGATGAAGCAATTTCATAGGTAGTTACACGCCTACTCGGTGGTTTTTGTTTACGATTCACGTATCGTGCGAGAGTCGCGGTTACGCTTTTGAGACGAACGATAATAAAAGTAACGGGGTAGCCAGGTCGAATCGTTCTATGACGATATCTGACGTACCTCGTTACGTCGATACGACAACCCTTGATCTTTTTTTTTTTTTTACGGTTGCGAGAACGGTTGCGAGACACTTGTTGCGAGAATCGAAATGTTGAAAATTGTTCGAGGGAAATTGGGAATTTTTTCAATTTGCTGCGCGATTGTAATTAAATTGGTCGATTATGGTGAAAAATTGATTGACGGGTGATAAAATAATATCAGGAAGGCTCAAATTAATTTATTTAATTGGAGAAAAATTAATCGAGGAATTTGTAATTTTTCAATAATTTTCGATATTTTGATTGAAATAATTGAATTTCGAGCGACGACGAAGTTCTTGGGTGGGAGTGCAGTATTGTAACAATGAAACAATGGCAGTCGGATCATTCGGCGTTAATTTTGGGTTTCACCCTTTTTCCTCGGTCTGTGTAAACTCCCGTAAAGTATTTCTTTTCTTTTTTTTTTTTTTTTTCTTTTTCTTCCACGCGACATACACGCCCTCGTCGATAATTTTCGAGCTTCGAGGCACGTTCACGATACTTTTCACGTTGTTTCCGCGTACGTACTGTGTTATATACCCTCGTCGCGAGTCTCAAACAAGTCTCGATTTTCGTACGATGGAACGTGACTCCGTGAGTTCGAAATACAGCGAGCGAGACTCGCCCCGTCCTCCCGTACCGAACAGTTACGAAAATACATTTTTGTTTATTCTCGCGTCTATGGAACGCAACGGGTTTTAATACGAACGATGCCTCCTGCCTTTGATTTGTCCACCAAAAAAAAAAAAAAAAAAAAAAAAAAAGAAATTAAAAATACGATTCTTGTAAGAAAATCGATAATTATTCGTACGAATCAAAAAATCAATGCGATCCGTGAGCAATGTCTCATCGAAATAATAAATTTTCCCAATTTTCTCAAGTATTAAATTTTATTAAATCGATTCTTATCGATAAAATCCAAAATTGTACGAAATAATGAAAATTATTTCCAATAATCTAATTCCCAGCACGTTTTTAAACTTATCGATTTAATATTTCTATAAAATTTGATTTTTAATCGACCGATATTTTAATGCGATCGATGGTAATCGATACCCAATTAGTGCAATGTATATTCGCAAAACTCGGCCGATGGCGAGCAATTAAACACTTGGCCCAAATCGTTTCGCGCGAAGCTCGTCTCTAATCTCCCCGTGCTGGTAACTGGAGCGAGCGAACCGTTCGTCACTCGTGGTTCGTATCCGAATGCGTTATCGGTTATCGCGCGAGGTAACGGGTTGCCCGGGGTACCCAAACATCTTCTCGTCGCTTTATCGTCGACTTTAACAGGGCCTGAGTGACTTCTCATATACCTATATATATATACATACCCAGCAAACCATATATATATATATATATATATATATATATATATATATACATACCCAGCAAACCATATATATATATATATATATATATATATATCGAAAGGCCTGCTCGAGTTCCAAGACGGGACGTCCGAGTCACACGAAGAGAGAGACAGAGAGAGAGAGAGAGAGAGCGAGAGGGCGAGCGAGAGAGAGAGAGAGAGAGAGAGAGAGAGAGGGAGAGAAAAAATGTCCCAGCGACGTTTCGCTTTAACGGTCCCAATTGGTACGCGCCACGATTCGCTTCCAGGAAGTTCCTCTCGCCATTGGCTTCGTGTGCGGGTGGATTATTATTTTTCTTTATTATTCTCGTCCTCTCGCGGTCTCGTCCCTCGTCGCGGGTCTCCGCGGATCCATCGATCCGTTCCTCTTCCGATCTATAAATTAATCGACGTCGACGATGGAAGTCGAGTACTCAACGATGCTCTCGATTCTCGCTTCCCTTCTCGGGATTCGTAACGTCGTAACTCCCAATCAGAAGTCGATACTCGTCTCCATTGTTCGAATTTCTCGGTACGAAAAGCCTCGATAAAAAAAAATCATCGTCTCGATTACTCGCGACGTTCTTTCTTCAATTATTTCCCAACATTTCCGAAGAAACCTCTGTAATTTAAAAAAAAACAATCGACAAACACATTTTACGTATTAAATATTCGTAACAATTCGTTAGATTCTTCATGTTTACAATAAAAGAAGAAATTGGTGAATCGAATTTTCGAACGAACATTTATTTTCTTACCGAAAGATCAAATTTTTCGTATCTCGTTACAGTGAGCAACTTCGTACCGGAATTGCCATCGAGTTGTATGAGCACGACGAGCGATTCCTCAAAGGAACTGGACACTTCCGGCGGGAGTATATCGCGATCGTTGACGTCTCATCTGACCGGGGAGAACGGATCGCACCATCACGCGCATCACAGTCCGAGTAGCGTCGTGTCGATGCACACGACCAGTTCGACTCAGGGAACTCCTCATCATCATCATCATCATCATCATCATCATCATCAGACCCAACAGCAACAGCAGCAACAACAAACATCGCAACAGCAACAACATCAACAGCAAACACCACAACAACAACAACAACAACAACAACAACAGCAACAACATCAACAACATCATAGTCTCGAAGAGAAGGGCGAATGTTCACCTCCAATGACCTTGCAAAGTTCGACCAGCAGCAATCCTTCGACCCCAAGCGGAACTGCTACCTCCAATCCGGCGCCGGAAGTCGCGCATACGAAAATCTCAAACGGTGGTACCGCCGCCGCTTCCGCCGCGGCGTCATCGACCACCGGAAAACCACCTTTCAGCTACGTCGCTCTCATAACAATGGCGATCAATGACAGCGTTCATAAACGCGCGACGTTGCGCGAAATTTACGCTTATATAAAAGCTAAATTTCCTTACTTTCAGCAAAATACAAAAGGTTGGCAAAATTCGATCAGGCACAATCTCTCGTTGAACGAGTGTTTCATCAAAGAGCCGAAGGAGGGCGGGGGTGAGGGAAAAGGCAATTTTTGGAAACTCGGTAAATCTTTTTCTTCCTTTGATATTTGCGTGATAATTTTATAATCGAATTATTATTGATTATATCAACGTAGTTTTGTATTGTATTTTTGATTATACTTAGACGTTGGTTACGAGAATATGTTCGAGAATGGAAATTATCGAAGGCGCAGACGTATGAAACGTCCTTATAGAAACGCGCCTTATCAAAAGTCGAGATTTCGCGATTCGTTTCCACCATCGCACGCGCATTTCGGACCCTCGAGAAATCTCTTCGGACATTCGCCACCGTCTTACGCACCGACTGCTTACTCCCGTTACGACACGAGGTGCGAGAAGAAACGTAAAACACGCGCGAAATACGAAATAAAAAGAAATTACAAAATAAACAATCAAAAATTGTGAAAAATATAAAATTTGCAAACGTCTCTTTTGCAGCACGTGGAGTCTCCAGCAGCCACAACTTCCTTACGGTCATTGCCAGGCGGTGAGAAAACAGAATGAAAAATTTGACAAAGATTCTATTCCACTTGCGTATCGCGTTATCATTTTTTTGTTGTCATCCATCGATTTGCGTTTTTTTTTTCTTCTCTTTCTAGTCGCAGTTGCAGCCCATGCAATCGATGCAAATACCGACGATGAACGGTTACAGCCAGCTCGGATCATCTCTGGGTGAGACAAAAATCACGAACTCCTCGGTTTCGGTATTTACGCGGGAAGAAACGTTTGGACGTACGGCCGAAGCGTTTCAAGGCAATTATCTCGATGTTTCAGGCGCGAGCTCCGGCTCGCCGAGTTCTATGAGCGGCGGTACTTTCGGCAGTAGTTTCACCGCATACGGTAGACGCCATGATAGTCCGATGTTCACCGATCCGATGTCCGGTCGATGCGCTTATTGGCCAGAAAGTACGATCGACGATTTATCTTTCAACTTTTTTTTACTTCCACTCGACAAATCCTCTCCAACATATAAGAAAAACAAGAATCACAAAAAAATCTCAAATTTCGTAATAACATTTCAAGCCACGTGTATTTCCTCGCAACAACCGAGTTCCTTCATTCAAAAAATTTCAATTTTATTCACAAACGTGTATTAATATTTTCATTCTTCTTTCAAATTCCATTCTTCCTTGTATACAAACAAATTCGAAACATTCTTCTTTCGCATTGAAACCCGTATTGAAATATTATTTTGCAGTGCTGAACGTCAAAGAGGAGCCCGGGAGTTCACCAGCGACAGGAACGAGCAGTATAACGACAATGGGAAGTGTCAGTAGCGGAATGGTCGGTTCGACGACTCCGTCGAGCGTCTCGTCCTCGGGCTTTCCGAGCGTCGAGTTTCAAGCTCGTTCCAAATGTTACATGTGAATCGCGTCTACCCCAACTTTTACATACACATAGCCGCCCACCCACACACGCTCACACTCACACGTACATATATAAATACACACACACATACACAAATGGGGTGCTCACTGCCGATTCGACATGCACGTATCACTAGCGATAATTGAAGCTATATATATATATATATATATATATACGAAGCGTATGAATCGGGAACGAACGCGCGGGACACGCGAATTATTTCAGCGTGATCGATGACTCCGTGCGCACTCGTGACGAAACCACGTACGGATCGTTTCGCGCGCAAACATATACGTAACGTTCGTCGTGTATAACGAAACAAAAAGGAAACAACAATTATAATAACAACAACAAAAACAACGAAATAGAAAGAAAAAAAAAAACAACACAAAAGAACAAAAAGAAATGCTTTACTCGAGTGATCTCGATTTCGCGAATAATTAGGATCGTCTTGTTAGTTTATAATTCTTTACGTTCGTTCGTACAAGCATGAATCAATTGAGAATGTACAGGACGAGAGAGAGAGAGAGAGAGAGAGAGAGAGAGTGTGTGAGAGGGGAAAGAATGGATTCGAATATATCGTTGATTAGGATTAAAGATACGAGACGGTAATATCGATCGAGCGATTGATCGTACACGTGTTGAAAAATAATTGTGATGCCAATGTAATTAAATAAATACGTCGATGTAAATGTAATTTCACGTTGTATGGATATCGAGAGCATCGTGAGTTTCAGGCTTGGCCTCGAAGCTGTTTATCGATACGACGAAATTTTAATGAAATAATAATAATAATAATAATAATAATAATATTAATAATAATAAATAAATAATTGTGAGAGTGAGATAGCGATTATACGAAAAGTCGAAATACAAAGACTATTGCAATGTATGTGTAAGGAGACTTAAGGGTATGGAATAAATTACAATTATTTATCGTCCATTACTTTCGTTCGATTCCTCTCATTGTGTTTCGTAATAGAAAATAATTTATTTTGTTTTGAATTTTTTGTTTTCATTTCTAAAATGGGAACGATACGACTGTGAGAAAGAATTCTCACGATAGTTCACGTATGAAATATTCTTGGATGAGCTAGATAAGTTCGTCGGAAGAATTGAAAGGTAAATTGTTGAAAAATTCTGAAAGGAAAATAAATTTTTTTGCTACTTTCAAAGAGCGAGGGTTTTGTAGAAAGCGGAAAATCTTGGGGAAAATTGAAATAATGAGGGGAGGAGAGAGGCACAGGGAAAATGCAACAGAGAGAAGTTGAAGGGTGAGATAAATCTCTATGAGGACGTGGTTCCCGATTGGGATAAAGCAAAATAAAAATGAATCTCTATCGAAAATTCAATAAATTCTGAATTTTGTTTCCAAATTAAAGATATTTATTTGTCCCAAATAGAAATAAAAGAAATATCATTTTCGAAAGATTTCAAATATCTTGCGAATTTTTATTCGCGCCACGCTGTTTTTTAAGCGTAAGTAAAAAATATCTTCTTTTTTCTTTTTGCTATTCTCGATACGACGAAGAAGAAGAAGAATAAAAAAATGCACTTTTGATCTTGAGGTGGTTAAAGCGATACGCCAACGCTTGATTCTCGCCCGGTGGCCGTAGCGGTCGCAAAACAGAATTAGAATCGTGGGGCCGATCCTCTCACTCGCTCGATCTTTCGTAGGGGATATGTGATATCTCGTGCGAACGATAGAGAAGAGAAGAGTGCGTAAAACACGAGAAGTCGCGGAGCTTGAATGATGCGAGACAGCTGAGTGAGAATTCACTCCGCGACTGTGTCACTATACTGTAAAGTAGATGATCGCTTTCGAAAGAAAAAAAGGAAAGAGAAAAAAAAAAGAAAAGAAAAAAAAAAGAATTCTCGAGGCGAATATTCTTTGGTCTAATCGTATCGGAACTGGAAGCACAAAACGTCAAAATTTCAATTTCCTCGGCAACTTTTGATGGTTAAAAGAAATTTGAAAAAAAATTAACATTCGTATAAAATGAATTTTGTTTTCTAACAGGAATTTCGTATTGTTGTATTATATTTATAATTTGGGAGAGTATTTGAAATGTTGATTTCAAATTTGAAGAGTAAAAATGAAAGTTCAACGAGATGTAATTTCTGAGCAACGGGGTGAGAAAAAGCTGGAGAAGAGAAGGGAGGACGCGAGAAGAAAGCGAGTGAGAGCGTGGCAAGGGAGAAGACCCCCGGTGACATATAGCAACAGGCCCACGACCGCTTAGCCGACTATTAGCGGCGCTTCTCTGGATTCCACACGTGCTTGCTGTGTGCAAGCCCTGGAACATCTCCCTATAAATCGAGACTATCCCTGCGCCCGGAAGATTTCCCTCAATGTTTCAACGTGTTTCTTCTTTTTCCTCTCTTCTCATGTTTTTTTTTCTTCTACACGTCTCTTTTACTTTGACACACTCGAGTGTTAATGATCGGATGCTCAAGAATCGAGAGAAAGGAACGATGAAACGCGACGAAATCCGGATTTGTCGTTAAGAGCGATAATTAAATTTCAAAAGTATAAATAAATAATACATTTTTGTTACATATTATACATCATTTTCTATATTACTAATCCGCTGAAGCAGCTACGTAACGATTGTAAACGTAAACAATAATATTCGCAGCTAACCAACCGATTTAGAAGAAGAAGAAGAGAAATCAACGAACTTGACAACAATTTTGAGGGATGATTAATCAAACAAGCCTCGATTAATTCTGAGCCGGACTTAAATGTCTTGCGTTCGATCAAATGAAAACAAGCTATTAAATGAAAGTCGAGAGATTACTGAATCGTGTCGATTTTTATGGGATTCGTATGGAAGGGTTGAAAAAGAATCGTCGATATCGAGAGAACGAGGGTACCGATACTCGTTAGTACGATTGGACAAGTCCGAGGTGCTTCACGCGCAACAGAGACTTCTCTGTTCTCCGTTTGGTTGACTCTTGGCCATAAAATCGGACATAAATAACCCCGCGGGTCCGAATAACCAAGAGAAAAGCACGCTTGGTTCCGGAGCATGGGGGCGTCGCTAAGAACGCTCGCCGGACCCTGGGGTGGAGGTCTCTCCGTTCATACATATATGTATATACACACACACACACACACACATACATATATGTATATCTATTATAAAATAACTGCGGCGGCGAGTTAACGGCAGGAAGTTATTTGTTTTCCTAGCGAAGCTTTTGCTGCTGCTTATGTGCCACGGATGTCATAACGACGTAACTTCGTCTAGGCACGACAATTCATCGCTCTATATATGTATATTTTCATATATAATAAACAATAAAAATGTACCATACGCATCTCGCGAATTTATCTGAGAAATTTAATCGAGCCAATATTATTATTTTTTTCTTCCACCGAAATCAGGATTATAAAGAATAAAATAAAAATTATAGAATGTGCTGATTAATCGACTTTTCAATAAGCAATCATTTTTGTTTCTTATTCTTAACGTTGTGTCTAGAAATTGAAATTTAACGCTGTAAATTAGAAAATGGAATTTTGTAGAGGGATACGACTTTGCGAGTGATTAATGTCGTTCCTATTCTCCGACACTGTGGCCCATTCGACTCGTTGTCGAGTTTCGTTCAATCTCTTCGCACCTCTTATCCTTCTGTCACCTAGAATTACTTAATTACGTTAGATTGCTTCTTCTCTCACTCTCTCTCTCTCTTTCTTATTCTACCATTCTTGGAGTTTTCTTCCTTCTCTTTCATCGTCGTCTTTTCACCACTCCAATTTTCCCTCGAGAGCACATACATTCTCTCTTCCTCTCTCTTTTCTCACTAAGCTTCGTGCGCTCGTCGCCGAGTCTCTTCCACCTCGGGCGTAGCGCAATGACGCGGGCAATTTGTAGCCGAGTGTCACACACCAGCGGCTATTTCTATTTTCGAAAGAGGTTCAACTCCGTTCCACGGGACTGTATCGTGTGCTGTTCGTATCGTTCGAGCATGTCTTCTTTCATTTCTTCTTTTTTTCTTGTTTCCTTTAGGTTTTGTATAGATATGCCAGTACAAGAAAATCCTGCTTCACCATCGTTTTGCCACGACTCACGTTTCTTTGGCAGACGACGAAGGCGCACCACTTGTCGCGTCGAGGAAAGAGACTAAACGTCTTATAAATTCGTGGGTGGATTGCAATAGTCGTGGAACCAGCAGTCGAACAACTCGTCCTCATTTTTCCCAGTCACCCAACGAGAAGGGTCGATTCCAATTTTCTAGGACAAAAGTTTCAACGTTAACATACCGTTTGCTAAATTTAGATTTTTCATATTTGAGATGATTTTTGTTAAATTGCAGATCCGCTTGTAAAAACAGAAGAAACTTCTCACATTTTTCGTTGAAGTAACAGCTATAGAAATTGTTCGTTCACCAACGACATCTGAAAAATTCTGAAAAGAAAATTTGTTTCGATTAATTGAAGAATATTCCAAAAAGTCATGAATTATAAGAAATTCATGATTAAACGGGGAATCTCACGTTGCATCTGCGGTGACAAGTTTTACTACACACACACACACACAAGGAGAGAGAACTTTTCCTCGAGTCAGCAGCTTTTACGTTGTGAAGGGGAACGAGAAGGATTTTCTTCTCTCGGTGCAAAGTCATTTGGCTAATGAGTCATTAGCTTCTAATATATCTGTTCGTCGAAGAACGTCGTATTCCCTTAGCTCGACGGAAAGAGAGAAAGGAAGACGGAGCAAAAGTTGTGCTAGGGCAGAAATCTCGTGGTTTCTTTTTTTCTTCTTTTTTCCTCGCACTGTCTTTTTCGTCGAGAGATCATCGGCTCGGGCACGTGCCGCAAAGCTGAGAGGTTCAAAAGTGCTGACAGGAGGGATGTCGACGCTTGCCCAGCAGTAGTTCTTCCATGTGTGCGCTCGAAGACATTAACCGCTTGCGAGACTCGATATATTTACATCTACTCGTTTGCCGCCTTTGTTCGTCGCGCGATATCATGAGAATTTGTTCAAATTCAAAGTGAATAAAGATGAATTCTTTTTTATTACTTTTGAATTAAAAACGAAAAGTTATATTAGCTCTTGGCTATTCTGAGGATTCAAGCTCGTTGACAAAAACGTTTCCTGGATAAGAATTGACAACGAAGAAATAACGAATTTCCATTTGGGAACTTTTCTTTCAATATTCCCTTCAAATTTTCATTGAGAATTTAAATAGGGAAGTGTGAAAACGTTGACCCATAAATTAACGTCGCAGATGGAGGAGAGGCGCGATGACACAAGACAGTAGCAAAATCGCAGGTCTGTTTTCACGGACTGCGTCACCGTAAAAAGTGTCTTATTGCCAGGGGGTTTGGAGTTTCTAGTGTCAAGCGAGTGTCAGGATCGTGTGAACGAGACCAGCTGCGCTTGAACCAAAGGACTCTCTTGTTGCTCGAAAAACGAGTAGAGTAAAAAAAATGGGAGAGAGAGAGAGAGAGGAAGAGATAGAGAGTAAGAGGGACAGACAAGTTGCAACCGAGTCAAAACAGACTTCTACATTCGTCTCTGTCCATTCGCCACGAGTTTATATTTACAGGCGAAAATGTTTTCCAAAGAGAGACACACGACGATGTTAATCGCGCGGACCGTATTGCTATTTTACAAATAGTTCAGGTGTGTGTCCGTTACGGTACGTGATGTGTTCAAAACACTTTAAACCGAGTGGTGGGGACCATTAACAAGTAAATCAACGACGGTGGCTTCGACTCGACTGACGTTTATTGCTAGGGTCGCACTCAGTCGTGACCGTCGAGAGAGAAAAAAGAAGAAAAAACGAAGAAATAAAAAGATCTCGAACCAAGAAGAAGAAGAAGAAGAAGAAGAAGAAGGGAAAGGAGGAGGAGAACAAGAAGAAAAAGAAGAAGTAAAAATGTACGAGACGTACCGAAATAACGCGGGAAATCGCGAAAAAAAGGAAGAACGTCGTGACGTTCCAGGTTTATTTATATTAACAATATATTTAACCCTCACGGTTCATCGGCGATATATTCGCAAGGAGAAGCCGGCGGCATCCTTTTTTTCATTCTCTCCTCGTCATCCACGACCGTTTCTCGCGACATGATTTTTTTTTTCTTCGTTCTTCTATCTATAAGGATAAAAATGTAAACTTTCTTCATCTTTCCTTCCTCGATCTCGTAATACTCGTGCGACGTTTTTAGTCCAGTTGAGGAATGACCGGCGATAGATACAATGTTTTTTTTTCTCTTCAATTACTTCCAATCGGCTAAGCCTCCTCGAGAAGATCGTCGTCGAGATTCACGTCCTGTAACGAAAATATAAGCTTTTGTAAGATTTTTTACGATAACGATGATTTTATGTGCAACCGTGCAGTAAGCTTCGAGTTTACCATTTCTGCGATTAGTGAAAAAGGAGTAAAAGAAAGAAATCGATACAGTCGATCATTGCCGTTGAAGCATGTAACCGATACAAATGGAGAGGAAGAGGAGAAAGAGGAAGAGAACACGCTTGGGACTAGCACGAACTACCGTTTCGCATCGTGGAGCTTTTGTAAGAACCCTCGGGGCTTGTTTATTCGCGAGGCAGTCACGGTGCATTTTGTTTACAGCCTTGTTGCCATAACACAATCCGGGTGAGTCCGACGTCGTAACCCCCGGGGTTAGAATATCTCGTTGGTTCTACGCAGGCCCGCGTCTGGCCACGTATACGTTCGCGTGCGTTCTTCACGTTGTTATTTGTCTTCTCGACTTCCTCGTTGGATCAACAAAAAGAAAATACACACACGAAAAAAGAAGAAGAAAAAATGAATCTCGAAGAAAGCGTTTCCACGTCCCGATGAGTCAATCATGAATGAAAATGTTACTTCCTTATGTTTTTGGTGAACTTGATACGAATGCGAAATCACAGTTACTACTTACCTCGTGGCTTATGGAACGAGAATGTTTTATGCTCGATACGTTAATACGAAAGTTAAATTTATTTATTTTCCTCGTCCGATTTCGCGCTCGATTTTACGAGCGCCGGGGATTACTCGACGCGTAACTCGGGCTTACGTGTACGTGGGTCAAACCGCCCTTAGCTCGTTACGGCCTATTTTAGCAATTTAATACCCTTCTAGAATTTCTCCGATCGCGTGTGTGCTCCGGGGCATTGATCCATCGCCTAATTGCCAGTTCTTGGTTACTCTTGTATCGAAGCTCGCATTCCGTCCATTTTAATCGTCGATGGTAGAGAAAAATGAATGTGAGATAAAGATGAAATTTTCTCGAGGCGAAATTCGCTTTTTACTGAAATTTAATGTACGTAGTTCAAAAAATAGTTCGCAGCTTTCAACGGTGAGGGAGAAACAGGTTGTTTGTGCATTTTAGGATTTTTCATATAGGATTGACAAAGGATGAGTATAACTTACATTCGTATAGGCGACAAATACTTTCGTGTCAGCATGCAAACACAATTGCAAAATGGGTGTAAACAAGATGCAACTTGAGCTTGCCTCTCGACAAGATCTGTGAGTAGCGAATGCGTTCAAAAACTCACGGTAGTGTCGATGTTAACGTCGAGTTCCAGGTCAAGCTCGAGATCATCATCGTCGATCGTTAATGGTCGAGACGAGCTTCTTGGTCTCGTGGTTTTTTCTTCGGGTTTTATCGATGCTGATTGATTTATATTCATGAATGATAACGTCTCTGCCAATGTTTCATTCGTGTCATTTTTCGAGGATTCGGATACTCCTGGACAAGGGGCTTCCGTAGGGACAAAATTGCCGGCTTGTTCAGCCGCGAGCATTTCTTCGGCCGGTTTTCGTTCTGTATTGGGCTGAAATTTTAAAAACAAATTATTATTGAATATTTACGTTATTTTCTTTTTTAGAAACGTATGAACAGGATGGTATTATCTCTCTATTATCTCTAATTCGCGTGACCGAGTGTCAAGACTTTACAATGTGGTTATGAGGGCTAATAAAAAAAATATCAGCACTCTCGGTCTTAGAGTGTTATTGTTATAGCGTTTGTAATCGCGGATGGTAGTTTCGATTGATACGATTAATTGATCGGTCTCGGCGTCGATGATTTGCACTACATAAATACGATATCAGTTTATCGTAGGCGCAATCATCATAAAAAACAAACCGCAAGTTCGACAACATATTTTCTCGTAGGAGCGTTGCTCGCGCGAGACAAGATTCATTGCTCGTAACTCGCGAATCGTTCGCAAAACTCATCGCAGCCACTTGTTTCCACCCGATTCGTTATCGGAAATTACGGCATATAGAGCGTGGAATTATTAATTTCTATCGAGTCGACGAGTGACACGATGCAGCTAAGTTATTCGAAAATTGATTCTGCAACTTCGTTTTCGGGTG
This sequence comes from Tryphoninae sp. A BG-2022a, assembly GCA_030522965.1. Lineage (NCBI taxonomy): Eukaryota > Metazoa > Arthropoda > Insecta > Hymenoptera > Ichneumonidae > Tryphoninae sp. A BG-2022a. The sequence goes on from JAPYZT010000576.1 coordinate 13,137, forward strand.
ACAAATAAATCATTGTTAATCGACGATAGAACACAAAAATTGATTTGTTTGTAAATTCGTTTGAAAGTGGATGCGGTGCTAATTTTTGGAGAACGTTTTCTTAAGAAGTCAGAAATAATGATTTGTTCACACCTGAAGCGTTGGAAATGCGGAAGCTGGAATTTTCTTCTTATTGTCCTCCCTCAAGAATTGTTCGACTTTCAGAGCTTCCCTATATCCAGGGAAGAGATTCTCGTATTGTTCCGGATCGGCCAAGCTCTGTCCAGCTTTTTCACTCACCGCTGACAACTTTTCTTTCCATAGTTTGACAACGTATGAAATTTTACTCGGCGCGTAAGCTCGTGCGAAGAACGCAGCTTCGGGTACTCTGTCGGTCTTGATCAATATTTCCAGGCATTTGTCGACATCGCCAAGAAGGAAATTCGACAGGAACGAGATATTGTTCTTGCCCGTGTCGTCAGCTGCTTGGCCCAATTTTTCGATCATACCGGCGTTTCCGGTACTCGTTGCTAGGAGCAAAAGACCACCGAAATCTTGAGCGTGGTGCAAACATTCTTGGGCAAGTCGAAGCTTGCCCTTCTGAGTAGCTAGCGCCGCGAGTTGACGCCACTTTTGTTGGCTGTTCGCTTCATTCGCGAGAGTGTGCGCTGTTGCGAGATCACTGAGTGCGAGCGCGAGCTCGAATCTGTGCTCAGGGTCGGCAGAAACTTCGAGAGCTTGTTTCTTGAAACCTTGTTTCTCTAGGAAGTGCGCAACGCGTGTTCGATGTTCCTTCGGTACAGTCGGCAAAACTCGATCGGCCGTTTCGAAATCTTTTCTCATCACTGCTGTCTGATACTCGAGTACCGAGAGCAACAACGAGTACGAGACTATCGCGAGTTCCTTGTCACAGAGATAAAGCCTGTTGTCTCTTGGGACGTAACCGAGTAAGTACATCGGTCGATCGAGGTGCGAAACCGTCACTACCTCACCACCGACGAAATAATTTATTCTGTTGACGCTGTTCGTGTAAATAAAACAATCGCCGACCCAAAGACCGGTCTTTACGATTTCACTCATCTCCGCGACCATCTGGAACAATTTTGCAAGTTATTAGGAAACTTTGTTCGAGGTTTATGGAATGCAAAAATCTGTGAAAATCTAACCTCGAACGCATCTTCGATGTCTTCAGCGTTCTCGGAAGCATTCGCTACAGCGTCAGCGTGATATTTGAGAATGAAATACTGATCGGCTGTGGCAAGGGCGATCAACGAGGCATTCTCGGCCCAATAAACGTGTGTAGGCTGTATAGCGATGCGTCGAACGAGCTTGAGAGTGTCCCAGTCGAAGAACGAGAGACCCGAGCTTGACGATACTCCGAGCATGAATCCTCCAAAGATTGCTGAAAGAAGAAAGGTAATTGTAATTTAGTGTGTAAAAATTACCAAAAACAATGAGGAACTTGTTATTCTTACCATCGACGCCAAAATCTGGCATGAGAGTCTTCTTTTCCTTGAAATTCTTGAACACTTTCACCGTTGATGAGCATTCACGAACTGCGTACTGGCTCGAATCCGATGCCCATACGAATTCAAGTGCCTGACCAAATGCTTTGTTTCGCAGTGCCATAGATGTGTAAATAATGTACTCGCCATCACCGCAGACAACGAGAAATCTTCCATTGGGATTATGCTGAATCGTTTGAGGGTAAATTTCACATGCTCCCATGTCCTTGACGGCCAGAGGCAAACGTTCACCATCTTGTGCTTCTTCGCCGAGTGCTTTGAGATTAACTTGTTGAATCTCACTGTGTCTTGCCCATACGATCTTGCCACCAGTCGAATCCATCGATACCGCTGGCTCTTCTCGTCCAACTTTCACCAGAACGCTACCCTCGTCATAACCGATCGCGACATTGTTCGAACCTCGCATACTCGCGATTGTCCAAACTCTTTCGAAGCCATAATTCAACGAACATTCGAGTCTGTATGTTCCAGCGTGCCAAATTCTAACAGTTCCATCTTCCGAACCAGTAAGAACTATCGGCAGCTCCGGATGGAAACATACTGCCGAAATATTTTGCGTGTGTCCTTCGAGCGTCTGAACGCACGTTTTGTTCTGATAATCCCAGATCTTGACGTACTTGTCATCGGCGCCTGATATTAGATATGGTTTGTCTCCACCATGATAATAATCGACGCAGTTCACACCCTTTTCGTGACCTTCAAGAGTGAAATTTGCCGTCGACGAGCCGAGTTGCCAGACCTTTACGGTTCTATCAAGAGATGCGCTTGCGAATGTGTTATTGTCTTTGGGATTGAAGACTATTTGCATGACGTAGTGCGTGTGACCATCGAAAACTTGCTGACTTCTCCATGATTTCTCCCAGTTCCATAATTTGATGAGCATGTCGTCTGAATAAAATAAACAAATTAACAATTGAACAACATGTTCACAGATTTCTAGGTATAAATAAAGAGCGGAGTAAAAATGTACCCACCACTGCTCGTTAATATGAAGGGCTGTGTAGGATGCACCGCGATACATCTTACGTAGTCGCTGTGCGCCTCGAACGAATGAACTCTTTCCAATGTATTGTAATTGAAAACTCGAACTTGCATATCGTCCGAGGCTGTGACAACCCAATTCTTGCGAGGCACAAATTTGGCCGCTCTCACAGGGACATCCGTAACCTCGAATATTTTCACTTGAGTCTGTGTCTCGTAATTCCAGATGTTGACATGGCCTTGATAGAGAGAACAGAGCATCCATGGTTCTGTCGGATGAAGATCTACGCTCTTGACTCTGTCTGACCGTGCGGTCAGTTTGCGTTTTATGTCTAGTCGCAGCGGCTGTAACAACGATAATGACTTAGAAATTAATTTTTACTGTATTTTATTAACCATTGGCTACAACAGTAGATTCATCGTCCCGTATTGTTGGGTTATACGCATGATGCAAAAACATGTGAAATGACCAGGTGCAGGTGGGATTTTTGACGTGTATGAAAGGCGTACGTGTGGGTGAACGTCATCGTACTAAGAATGAAGAAGATACTGAACGCCGGTACAATCATCGATTATACCCGAGACAAGTACTTATAGTTTAAAGTAAACTCACCATTTCTCACTGTCTTGTCGAATTATCCACTGCGTTTACACTGTCTTAAATTGACGAAAAATATACGCGATATCGGATCCAAACAAGATACCGCTGCCATGAAGTTAGGACGTGGCTGTCGCGCGGCGAACTCCGGAAATTATGGCGCTCGGAGCAAACTGCAAGCGGAGTTTTTTTCTCCGAATGATTGCCGCCCACGTCCGGTGAAGAATCTGTACAAATTGCACGAAAATATAGTAGAATTCTGTTCTTTATAACCACCAACGTCTTATAGTTGGTAAATACGAGTGCATTCGAAACTCGTGTAGTTGAATTACTGCAGCCATGCTTAAAACACTGTAGGTAAAACAGTCGAAAGTCGCGCGTGCGCAGTTGGTACAACAGTCAGACTGCACGGTTGCGCAGTCGGTAAGTTAAGATTGCGCGCGCTTTTTCAAATGCGTAAAAGACGCATACGTTCGAAAATTAGTAATTAAGTCAGAGATTAATTGAACGACTAAAATTGCTTATTCTTATATCACGTCGTAACCCGATTTATTCAACGAATTCATGATCGTGCTTAAGTGGTTCATCAATGTTTATATAACACATTATGTTATCAACTTTTTATTCACGATAGATCACGAAGCGTCCCAATCATAATTCCTATAAATATTACTCGTGTACAATTGTTCGATTACATTCGAGCGAAAGATATAAAAGGCAGTGTAACTTTAACAAACGGTTGATCGATCACGAAAATTCACTTAGTACCATAATTATACTCGTTCAAACCATTAAAAAAATGATGAAAGTCAGTAAATTTTTATTAACGTATTATCTCTCACTAGTGATAATTTTATTATCAATTCGAGAAATCTCTTCGGCCAGTTTTTCGGAGGCGCAGCAATCCGTCATTTTTGAAAATTGTGGGATCTTCAACTCTTCGAATCTTTACGGTGGTGAAATATGTGGTACAGATGGTCAAAGGTATTCGAACAGTATGTTCTTAGATTGTCTCAATCATAAACAAGGAACGGATGGTAAGCATCGAGAATAATTTTAAATCGATTAAATCAAATCAATTTTTTTTTAAATCTGTCTAATTAATTAAATAGTTGCTACGTGGCATCGAGGAAATTGTCGAACTGGGGAAGAATACTGCGAAGCTAACGTCCTTTACGAACCTATTTGCGGAAGTGACAATCAAACTTGGTCCAATTTAGAATCCCTACTTTGTCACAGACGCGTTCACAACTCGAGTAAGCCCATAATAAAATTATATCAAAGAACATACTACTTTTTCGAATTAAGCAACGAACAAAATTCAACCCGACTTACATCGCTGTATCAATGCTTGCCATATCGCAGGCGCCTCATTTCTTTTCTACGCTCTAAACAACAATTTATCTTTATTTCATCAAGAAATAAGACAGATATCGACAGGCATGTGCACCAAAACGGATGTTTGTGCTCGACGTGGATTTCACATCTTCGGTCTAAATCCAGTTTGCGGAAATAACGGCTACACTTATCAGAACATCGCCCAATTGAAATGCATGGAAAGGGCTAATCCTGGTGAGTCACAACGAAGATTCATCGTTAATTATCGTTTATTAACGAAAACAATAAAAAGAGACACGACAAAATTGACGATTTTTCCAGAATTGCAAATCGTTCACGATGGTGGTTGCGTGGTCAAGACAGTGGCCAAGCTGTACCCTGACCGTGAGCGAGTTTGTCACATTGCTAAGAACAGATACGAGTGGAATCCCGTTTGCGGTGTCGATAATAACACTTACCCGAATCCATTCGTGTTTCTCTGTAACAATCCTGGTACGTTTTTCAATCAAACGACTCGATGATTTACATTTCAAATTGAAAATTCGCCATTTTTCAATTCAAATATTTTTGTAAAATATGAATTCAATTTCTCGTTTACATTTTTTGTACACATAATTGAAAACAAATGTTTCAATCGAAATCCAGAACTTCAAGTTAGATCGAATAGCGAGTGTGACACACCCTCGCACGAGGCTTGTATGAAAGCGAAGGAGCATGAGAAGATGATGGACGGTGAGCGCGTTAAGGATTTCGATCCGGACCACGAGGTATGCGGCAACGACGGACGAACTTACAGGAGTAACAATCACGTCAGGTGTCACAGTATCAACAACAAGTGTAAGCCTTCATTTTTTTGTTTATCTTTTATCACGCGCGCTCGACTTCGTCACGCTCACCGAGCGTGTGAAAGTCACTTCCAAAAGTGGCGAGTCATTTTTATAAGCGTTTACAAGAAATGAAAGAATGTTTTTATTAATTAATTTTGTAATTATGACGAGAAACGCCTGTCGCTGTTTGGTGACGAAGCGTAATTTCACACGGTAAAGTTTTCGTTTCGAATGACAATGATTATTGTGTCTAGAAACGTCGGCAAGTAGATCGATTATTATTTTTGGAAATATTTTAATATCTTTTTTATCATTCTTCCGTTTTGTTTTTTGAAGATTTATATACAAAACACGAAGGAGCTTGCATCGGGCCCGATGACAATCCTTGCAACGCTATACCGGAAGAGGACAGACGATTTCCGATCTGCGGTTCCGACGGTGTAACTTACGTGAGCCCGGAAGCTCTCTGGTGCGCGAAACGTCGTCAGAAGATCAGCGGTAAGAGCTAATTTTTGATTTTTGAAATTCTCGATGTTTTCTCAAATTACACAAAAAGAAAAAAAAACTGTTTCCTTTGCGGGTAATTCGAAGTTCAGAAAACCTCGCTTTCATAAATAGAAAAGAGCAAACGGATGAAAAATAATGAGAAAGTCGCGAGTAAATTTCAATTTCTAAAACTAGACGAGTACAATTTTGTTTTCTTAACCGCAGTAATTCTTTCAGTCGCGTCAGTGTGATATTATGTTTTTCTTTTGCTCATCCATCTCCCCTTACCCGTCGCTCCATTCTTACCGTCCCCGTTTTGTCGACAATCCGAAATTGCTCTCGATTAACACGAACAATTTTAAAATAATGCACGGACACCGAGACACGATGTGGAGTCGAGTTCTTGGCACGATTAGATTCGATTCAGGCTACCATCACTTTCACCCTCTCTTTCCGAGTAAAAGTAGGTCGTACGCGGAAAATCCACAGCGTCGTATCTCTCAGCACCCTCATTACACTCTCGTACACGACTCTCTAGCCACGATTTTTTCTCAACGTCCCTCCTCCCGCCATCTTCTTTCCTTTCCTTTCCTTTCGTTCTTCCACGTGAGAGCGCATTAAGATCGCGGGTTGGCTAATGCCAGGGGCCATTTACCACGTCCGACGATTTCATCCTTAAAATTGTGCACGTGTCGTTCGTACATTTCCTTTTTTCTCTCTTTCATCTCGATATTTCACAGATTTGGCATTCGTACACGATGGCCGATGCTGAATGTTCCTGCCGAGGTGCGACTCCACTTGACGGAACGATCTACGCAATCGGAAGTCGACTTTCTCGAGCGTTGTCAACCATGGCGGTTGCACAGAAAACAAATATCAAGAATAAGAAAAATAAGAGAAAAAGAATAAATCTTTCGCAAACGCCCCCGCCGCTCTACTACGTCATATCGTCACGGCGGCTCGTCGAGGGAAACGTTTGCATCATTCGGGACGCTGAATCGCCCGCCAGGAATGAAAAAGAGCGCGAGACGAAATGAAAAAATTCACAAAAAAGAAAATATATAATGTTCAAGGTCTCGCGCAACGAGAGACACGGAAATATCAGAAAGTTTTGCCATTTATTCACGACGATGTTACTTTGTTTTTTTTTTTTATTTTATGAAAATATTTAAACGCGTGTTTCTCTTTTTTTTTTAAATTTTGTATATTTTTTTTTTTTTTTGAGTATTCGCGTGTTTCGCGTCGACGTCACAGCGCTCGAAATACAGATGCGGTAATTATGTTAATTTACACGAGGAATTTATTAACTGGCGTTATAAAACAAATAATAAAATCTTATTTTTCAAAAAAAAATTGTATGACATTAAAAGAAAATAGGATATTTATTAAAACGACAGAAATTTAGCATTTTCGTGTTAAAAACAATGAGGATGCGGATCGATCTTGAGAAAACGGGGAAGAGAGTCCAATTGGCTCGCGGCGCTTTGGAGAATAAATAATGGCCGATCGCTGAGACATGGACGTTCTTTCCTGAAAAATTCAAGAAAAAAGACGTAGATCGATAAATCGAAGATCGTATTGACGACGAAGAAAAATAGTGTGCGTTGGGCCTTTTCCCTCCCCTCTCCTCGTCTTCATTTCTTCGTCCGTCGTATCAATGGCTTGGATACGCGTCGCTATAAATATAAATGTGAATAACGAATAAAAAAAAAAAACAAAATTGAAAAAAAAAAAAATAATAACAAGAAACGTACAACGTGACCTCGGGAGATACTCAAAGTGAAACAATGCAAGGATGATGCTCGATTCGCTCGTGACAGATACGCCACGCGCACAAGCGTCGTATCAATGTCACGCTCTCTCTCTCTCTCTCTTTCTTTCTTTCGATATAAACTTCCTCTCGTAGTATCTTCTTTTTTCCCTCTCGTCTTTCTTTTATCGTCGCGTTTAACCGCCGTGAAAGAATTCGTTTCTCGCGCCGGTGAGCCCGCGGTGCGTGCCAATCGTATCGCGAATCTCCTCGCGTTCCGGATTCATGAATCGTGTTTCGTCCAACTCGCACGTATAAAACGAAATTTGTTTCCGCCTCGAGGTTGTTCAAAGGTTGACTAGCCGTGCTGTAAAAGGTCCCGATCTTGGAAAGGAATCGAAGGCAAACTTGAAATATTCCCGAAGCGAGAACTTCGGGAAGGATGGGCGAAAAGTTAAAGAGAACGAAGCAAAAATACGAAGAAGAGGAAAAAGAGACGAGGGAGATGACAGAATGATGAAGATTCTCATCGTTTCGCGAAGAACGCGAGTCTTCCGAGGACTTCGAGGCAACGTGTGTACTTTAGATTTGTTCCGCGAACGAATTGACGTTTAAACGGAACAAAAAATAACAATTTGTTTTTTCTTTCGACTTCGTAACGAAAAGTCAGTTTCGTTATATCGAAAAATATAATTAACCAATCACCTCGGAGTTAAACGATCGGTAAAATAAATTTTTCGTAAACGAGCGGCCACGAGAAGCGTATCGATATATGAGCAAGGTGAACGACTCGATCGTTCGAGATGCAATTTCGATTTTTGGCGAGAGTTTACGATGTCTCATCCGAGGATAATCGTCGAGGTCGATGAGCGTACGAGGTACGGCGCATCGTTGATTGCGTTCGTCGATTATTCTTGGGCGAGATAATTGGGACCGATATTTTTATACGAATCGTATTTTCGAAGGCAGCAGTCGGAGAGACAGAAATAAAGAAAGAGAAAGAGAGAGAGAGAGAGAGAGAGAGAGAGAGAGAGAGAGAGAGAGAGAGAAAAGCGATTGTGAATTATCGAAATTCACTTTAGTTTTTTTTTATATATCCTTTAAGTAACTCGTTCTCTTTAGTTATCGAGGCGAGAGATATTTGTTATGGGAATTGAAGAATCGTGAGAAATATATATTAGTCATTGAACGGTTCAAAGTCGGATCGGTGTCGATGTAGTTCGTACGCAGGAGAGGAATCGATTTATTGTGTAATTATCAGAGATGTATACTTGACCCCGGTGGATTTTTATTATTTTTGTTTTTCTTTCATTCTTTTTATTTTGTTTAAGGAAGTCTGCTCGATTACAGATGTACGAGTCAAGGTCTTTTTCTTTCAAAGAAACATGAATATGGATAATATTTAGGACGAATATTTGATTTACCGTTGATTCGTCATCGTCGTCTCGATTTCTCGATTAATTATAAATTCGTCGACAAAATGTCACGACGATACTGAATTTGATGTTTTTATGTGACTTTCGATTTTAAAAACGTGCTCTTTTCACGGTCGACGATAATAATTGAATTTCGAGCCAGCTGAAACGATCGCGAGTCTAACGACGCGACTCGTCGAAACAACCAATTTGGTAAATTAACGAGGAATCAACATCGAGATTTATTTAATCGACGATCCTCGCACGGAAGTCGTTATAATTTTATTCCTTTTTCATCGAGGTCCGATACGATAATATTCTCCTCCGGAAATTTATAAATCACTCTTACCAATAATTTTCAAGCTTTTTCTGCTGTCTCAAACTCGAATCTACCGATCGCCGACACGTGGCGAAAAGCTTTTCAGTAGTACGAATCGACGTTCGGTCAGCCCAGCGGCCATAATAAAATCCCTAAAAATTCACCAAGTTTCTTCGTCCCATTATTTTTTAACACACTCAACCTAAAAATAACTCATCAATTTTAGATCCTAAGATAATGTTTATGATAAAAAAAATATTTTTTATCGCCTAGTTTAACATAATTTAAATTTCGGTCCAGGACCTTCCCCCTCTCCCTCAAAAATGTATAATCGCCATAACGAAAGTGAGAGGGTCATTGTAAGAAGTCAGGGACGATGTTTGCATTATTACTTTACATATATATATATATATAGCTAATAGTAATTCATGCGTGGTTCCTACATGTGACCCATTATAATTTTCGCGTGACGAGATTGGCTGGTGAGATGCGTCTCGTCCTCTCTCGCACTCTCCAATTCCGATCTACGTTTGTCTCATTCACTCGTCGGACTCGGGCACAGTCGGAAGTGTATTCATTCATTCATCACACATACATTCTTATAACACAAATGACGAGGAATATGACAACGTCAAATGTCACAGTGCTCTCTCAGTCATATTCCGTCATACACGGTTATCACGTCGTTGGAACGTCGTAAAACAAAAAACAAAACAAAAAAAAGAAAGATTGTTAATTCGATATGAATATTCGTCGTACGTACGAGCGACGAAAGATTTTGGGTATCTTCGCATTTGTATTTCTGTCATTCGTCGCGTCGACGAGCGCCAGCTTATTTAGGAGTGAGTCCAAATTAATCGTACGCAATTTTTCACGTTAATCGACCTTTCCCTTTTTTATTCTCGATATTTCGTATTTTTGTTCGTAAGATTCGTTCGTTTTCTTTTTTTAACTTTAATTCGATAATTTAATTGATAATTTAATCGCGAGGAAGGATCGATTTTTTTGATCGGACGGTGACAAATTTGCGATCGCTTTTGAAAATTCTTTGCGACTCGCGCGTTGTGACATTCGGACGGGATTTCCTGGGTCGAACCGGCTGTGATACAATGCTCGAGTACGCGTGTACTTTAAACTGTGGTACACCCCGAGTGTCCGGTAAACGGTTCGACCGTTTATTCACTTAGCGAGGACTATGCAGCAACCAATCATTCATTAATCGAGCTTCGGACGCGGGAGCGCGAATCCAACCTTCTCGCAACCGAATCGACATCTGTTTGGATTAATTCTCGCGTTACGTATGCAATTATTGAATTTATCGGTGTTGGAAAATGTTTCGATAAACGTGTGTAAATCGATGAGAGACTTAAATTAAGAGAAATCAATCGATATAAAAAGTAAAAAATTAAAAAGGAAAGAATGAAAAAGAATGTGTATTAAATTTAACGATGGATGAGATTAATGATGTTTTTAAATTGTAGCCGTGCCGATATGGAACAATACGTGGACAGATCGCCTGAAGCGAGATCTCCTTTGGAGATACGACAAATTTGCGAGACCCGCGCAACACTTTAACGTTACGGTCGTTAATATCAGCATGGAGATAAACGAGGTCACGGTGGTAAGATTTTTTTAAAATGATTATTATTGTTATTATGAAATTTTGTAAAATTTATAGAATATTGTGAAAAATAATATTTGATGAAACATATATTTGCAGGATGAGTTCAAGTCATCGATGATTGTGCAAGCCTGGGTCAGAATGGTTTGTAATATTTTATCTCTGTAGAAAAGAAGAAAAAAAATTGAATTAATAAATTTTTAATTAAATTTATAATTTGCAATTTTTTTGTTATTTGAAAATTTGATAGACAAATTTTTGTCTGTCAATGTGTGTAATATTTCAAATCTCTAGAAAGCAAAAAAAATATAAAAAATTTTTAAATCGTTCAATTAAATTGATAAATTTGAATTTCTTTATATTTGAAAATTCGATAGAAAAATCTTTGTGTATATGCATATACGTGTTGAATTTGCAGACCTGGACCGACGAGAAGCTGAAATGGAATGCAACGAAGTACGGTGGATTGAACGAATTGATAGTTGGAAATCATGAAATTTGGCAGCCCGACATATTATTATACAACAGGTGAGAATCTTTCGTGGTAACGATAGAAAACAAGACATAAGATACGTTCAAATTAATGAATCCTTCATTAAAAATTTGCTACGGCGAGAAACAGCGTTTCCGGAGCGTCGATCGAACCCTACGGTGATACACATTGTACAATAACGCCATGTGGCACTGTATATTGGACCCCTCCGACGCAATTCAATGCATTCTGCGAATTGGATCTTCGCTTATGGCCGTTCGATACTCAACACTGTTATCTAAAATTAGCTTCGTGGTTGCACTCGGGTGATCACATCGATCTACGATTCAGGGACGAAAATTATTTTGAGGCGAGCGAAAACTATTTTTTATAAATCTATTTTCCAAATTCCAAATTTTATACGCTATAGTGAAGATTTAAAAAAATAATTTTTCATTCGTAGAAAACTACAGCTCAGTACACTCAATGGGCTTTGACGGAAGTGTCGAAAAATCGTACCTCGGTAAAATACGCATTCGCGAGAAACTCCGAGTTCATGGGACTATTTTATAATCTCACGCTGAGAAGATACTCGCCAATGTATTATGCAACGATCATTACACCAGCGACTAGTAAGTAACCGAGAATTTGCTTTCACCGATCCTACGAAACAAATTTCTATTCTCGATTCTCATTTATATTTCCTTTTAATAGCGATCGTCTTTTTGATACTCGTAATCTTCTGGCTACCACCGCAGAGCAGCGACAAAATTATTTTGTCCGGCTGCACGACATTGATAATATCGATGTTCTTGATATACTTGAGTTTAAAAGTGCCTCCACTCGCCGGGAAACCGCCACTTTTGAGTGAGAATCGATTTACGTACGAGAGAATAATCGATCTTAACTTAATCGATTAGATCGATCGACGAATCTCGTTAATTTATCGAATCGAATTTTAACTAATTTAACATTTTTAGTCTGTTTCTACAGCGGTTGCCTAAGTCTGGTGACAATATCCCTGGTGATATCTGCGTTTGTGATAAACTTGTCCCGTCGTCCTCATTGTCGTCCTCTACCACGCGGGATTAAAAAGCTTCTCGTTGGACGAGCCGGTCAATATTTGGCACTTTTCGATAACATACAATTGGTCCGTATGAAATTAATCCGTAACAACGGGTATTTCCTTGTTGTCTCGTATTAATTAATTTATTTTCCTTGTTCGTAGATCGTATCTTTGGGACCAACGGGAGAGCAGGAGCTTCGTGAGAATCGTAACGTCGATGGTAACGCTTATTATCAATCGAACTCGCTATCGTCCAACGGCTCGGAGATCGGGGATGGAGAAAATATAATCGCACCGTCCACGAAATTAGCCCAGTTGGAATGGGTTCTCGCTGCTACAGCCATCGATCGTTTGACTTTTGTCGTTTTTTCTGTAATATTTGCAATTATGGCGATGATCTGTCTCACCTGAGGAAACGAATTATGTTCATTCCTTTAGTTTTAAGTCGCAATTGTTGGAAATACAACGATTCGCGCCCTTGCGCCTCTTCCTGGTTCGCCGGTCGAACACCGGTGGCGCTGTTTAAGCACGCCAATCGCGTCACGCGCGCGCCTGCAACGCTACGGTGCGCCGAGGACACGTACTATGTAGCGACACGTACGTAATGAGAAAGCGTATCGTATATTCTATCCCTTTTTAGTGTCATAATCTCAATAAAAACATTTCGAGTTATTAGTTCGCTCTGCCGATTATTCCCTCTTTCCTAATCTGCGAAACTCTAACAGCGATACAAAAAAACAAATTGTTCAAAATAATGTAACAAGTATTCTTTCTTTCGCAATTATACTTGGTGAAAGTATTTTTATACAGTTTAATTACCGAATACTTGTTTAAATTAATTGCATTAAGTTAAGTTTGAGATTTGGATTTTTTATGTCAAGTATGACAATTAATAACGAATTATATATTGTCAAATAATTTTCATTATTAGCGACAAGCTATTAAAAGTATGTTTAAACAAAATTATGTTTATAGCTAGAATTATAATTTGAAGTTTATCTTTGTTCGAGCTGCGCAACAGGGAGGAAGTTGAAAATTTCAGCTATTTATATAAGGGCAATGGCTTCTACCGCGACCGAATGTCCTCCAATTAAGGAATGAAATAAAATTCTGACTAGCTCGTCGGCGATATTTGACACGGTGGCTTTCATTCTCGCGGACAGCCAAACCGTACGTAATCATGGTTGGATGTAAGATGCTCAACGGCGCATCGAGTTCAAGTTCAACTTGACACCGGAACTTCCTTGTACCGCGATAGAAACTATTATTTTATTCAAATTTTTTTTTTCTTCCGTGGTTGTAATTGTACGAACTGATGCTGAGAATAAGAATAAGTTATGATGATAAAAAATGAGGATCTTTCTGGCCCGAGGTTAAAGGTCGTGTGTCAAGTTCGTCCGGCTCTCATTCTTGAGAAGCGAGCATTTTCTCGAGACATCTGCTGTTAAATATATCGTTTAAAAATCAAGGGGCTGAGTATAAATCCGTTACTCTTTAATGTGAAACTTCCTGTTGCATTGTAAAACCGGAAAACGTTCATTTCTGATACCGATAAATTCTGAAATGTGGAACGTAAAATCGTAATATTCTTGTTCTACGGGAAATTTCCGATCGATATAGGTTGTTAGAACTGGAGAAACGATTAAAATTCATCGGAATTCAATATAGCCAATTTCGGTCGGTATCGCGAAACATCGGAAAATCGACTTTTTCCGATGCTGTATCTCGGTTCTCGTTCGTTGGACAGAAAATTGCACGAATAACTTTTTGAAGAACTCACGGACCACTCGACAACGCGCCAAGAATCATCCGGATAGTTAAATTTTTGTGGTCGTGGCGATACTTTGAAAATCGCGATTTTTGGGACCCATAGGAAGGGAGTTGCAAAAAAACGCCTAGGCGATGAGGTCAAAATTTTGTTCGTTCCAAAACCTCTTTATTTCATCATATTCGTGTCACGCGGGAAATTTCCGATTCCGAAATGTGGCTACAAAGTCTTTTTGGACGAAACAAAATTTTGACCTCTCCGGACCCCCCAAAGTGCCGGAAAAAAATTACGAATGCCGACCATCGGCCTTACCAGGGTCAACATTTTTTTTCCTCCGAACAGACTTTGTTGCATGATTACAGAATCGGAAATTTGTCGCTGATGAAGAATATAACATTATTTTTGCCGATATCTGAGAAACTCCAGGAGAAAAACGCAAAAAACCCAAAATTCCGATTTACCCACTTAAGGTCGAGGAAATCTGAAAATTCTAAAACGAAATCTTGATTGACGTTTAAAATGGCTATCACAACAAAGAACTAATCAAAAGGCTACAATCTAATTCCAATCTCATAAACGTGTCCAATGTTTTTCAAAATTGTCTGTTCTATCCTCAAACGATTATAATCGAATACGTCGATTGATTATCTACGCGTCTGCTCATAGCACAGACAATTTTATCATCTTCGACAATATTTTCATTATCGCTATCTCGTCAAATCGCGGGATGTCAAGAGTGTTTTGACACTGTTTAATGCGCCACATTATTTTTTTTTTCAAATTTTAGCATCTACCTCTTTTCCATTCGATAATTTATCCTTTTTTATGACAGCGATCTACCTCGACGTTTTATGCCCAGTTCAATGATAAAACGTTGTTATTTACCTCGCTGCCTCGAGTAGGTATCGACGATTTATTTCACTTTACAAACCGATCCACGTGGCAATTAACCAATCCCGCGTGAGACGAGCTCGGAGTAATTTTACGAAGGAAGCTCGCGTCTTTGAAAATAATAAAATAAAAAGAAATCAAGAACAAAAATCAACGGACAAGACTATTTTTTTCTTTGCTTCGTGGATCGACGAGAAAAGAATACTGCCCGTGCGAACATACGCTGATTACATTTGTCCATGGTGTGCGTACGGCCAATATAACGTACACTCGTGAAGCCGTGACCGAGTTTATTCATCTTCCTCCGCCGCGTTGGGTCAATCGAATAATCCTTTCACGACGGAACGAGCTAAGATGAACGATTTTTCTTTTTGTTTCCATCTTTTTTACGTTATCCGCTAATTCCGCCTAGAAAAGTGTGCGCTATTCTTAACGAGAGATTCGAATTTATATATATATGGACATATTTGTGGTTCATAGAGACATTGATAAAATTGCATTTGGATGATGTGGCAGTTCCAGTCATGGGAACGAGTTTTATCATTTATCTCCATAACTTTTGCTCAAATTTCTCATTGGTTCGTAACGTAATCAAGTAATGCAATCCCGGAATGAAAATTGTACCAGCGCGTAATTTTGTCAAAGCGGAAAGTAGCCAACGAGGCATTATTCGTATCGCCTAAATAAACGTAAAATATCAAACGAGATCCTATTTTAACGATTGTAACGCACGTGCAACTATATACAGTCATAAAATCTCGATCCAAAAAGCGCGTTAAGCGTAATTCTTACGACTCGTTAATCGTTGGGAACATTTTTGTTCGTTTCGTCGTCGTTACAATGTCTTTTTTTCTCGTTCCGTTCCTGGCTTCGCGAAGAAAAAAGAAACATTCCAACATTCCTGATGAATTTATGGGAATAAAATATGGTCCGTGTGTTTGTGGCATGGACCGGAGAATTTGTAATATTTAATTCTACCTACGGAGTCGGGAGAAATATACTTTGCGTCGTACACGTGTATGGGGCGTTCCATGTCCGTTCGACTAAACAAAATTAATTTATTTGGCAAATAATACATTTTTAATGTCGAACGATCTCGATAAAACATTTTGAAATAATATTGCAACATATTTTCTTACCTTGTGGGAAACAAATGTCAATATTATTTCAAAATTTATTTTTATGTTCAGGAGGGAGTAGATATATGTTTGCGAGTACGACTCGCGGTTGTTTTTAATGTTTACTCGTGATATTCTATGAGAACGCAGATGTTTTGAACGTTATTATCTGATAGAGAAAAAGAATAAGAGAGAGGGAAAGAAGTGCTTGTCTGGCCACCAGAACGATCCTAAATATA
This sequence comes from Tryphoninae sp. A BG-2022a, assembly GCA_030522965.1. Classification (NCBI taxonomy): domain Eukaryota; kingdom Metazoa; phylum Arthropoda; class Insecta; order Hymenoptera; family Ichneumonidae; species Tryphoninae sp. A BG-2022a. The sequence goes on from JAPYZT010000576.1 coordinate 29,531, forward strand.
TACACATCGAGGGAGAATTGAGAATACTGCGATGTCCGCGGTGAGGACTATAAAAAGTTAATGGAAAAGGGGTCAAGACTATACGCGTGTATACAGAGATATACATCTGTATAAAAATATGTATGGGTCGTTCCGTGTCGAATCTATCAACGCCACGAATCTCTCGAATTTGATTCAAAAAAATATTTTTTTATTTACAAACGCGTCCCTTTTTTTCAAAATTTTCTCATCGAGTTTTAATTCTTAATTAAATAAAAAATATTTTAAATAATAAATAAGGTTAATTTTATCCGGAATGTTGAACTCAATATTTATATTCAAAATTATTATTTTGACTCGCGTTTTCTGAAATATCTTAAACAAAAAAGCTCGAAATTAAATCGTATAAAATAAATCAGAGATGTCGGGGTCAATTGGCATGGAACGACTCGTGCACATATCTGATACATTTGAAATAATCTCGGAGTATAAGATAATGCTCTTGCCGAGAGGCGATTTATTTCAATTGTTCATAAAACGCCCTTAACGAAGCGCGATGCTACAATTATTTTAATCCTTCTTTCACCTCGTTACCTGGCTATTGCTCGGACATCCCATTGACGATCTTTGATACGAAATATTCGTTTCGGTCTTTTTTGGGCACATTTTTCGGGCATTGAGAAATAATAAAAAAAAATAAATGAACGGCAAAAGTACAAATACTCGAGAACTCGAGCTAATAAAGAAACGTTTTCCTCACAGTTTACGTAATCTTTCGATCGTCGAGGCGATTCTGGTACCACTCGAACGATTCAATTTCTTTTTTGAACAAAATAAATTTATTTTTTCTGTTTTTTTTGTTTTCGTTGTTTCTTCTGAATAGACGACGTAATACCACATCGATGCTACGAAGATAAGCTACGATGCGCCAGCAGGAGTCAATGACCCCACCTGGGCTCGACGAGAGTCACGAGACCTTCTTTCACTTTTCACTGGGAGTGGAGAAGAGTTCTCTGCAACTCGAGTAACGAAATATCATTCGAATGCCTCTCTCTTTCTCTCTCTCTCTCTATTATTTACAACTACAGATAGCAACGCCAACACTAAAGTAATTAAAAAAAAACAGTCTTTCTCTTATCTAAAAAGAAAGAAAAATCACGTCTGCTTAATCGAATTGATATTATTTCATTTTTCCTTAATGATCGTATCGTTCGAGAATTTCGATGAGTTTCCTGTATCACGTGACTGCATAATCGTTTCAACCTGGACGCAATCGTTTTGCGATCGTTTCCCACCGATCACGGATAATCTCGTGAAATCGAGAGATGGATGACGAACGTGATGCGATGGCGAAGAATAATTTAAAAGGAAGAAAAAATATTGAATAAAGGAACAAAAAGAGAAACGTAAAATGTAAAAATACAAAATAACTGCGACAAATTACTGGGAAGACGCGGGAGTCTCATTAAGCATCGTCGAAGCGTTTCGTGGCATTGCGCGAACTCCATAGAACGGAGAGTCGTCTATCAATCTCGGATCGCTTTACGAGCGTATGATGATGCGAATCACTTGCCCCCCATCGCGAGATCTCGAGATTTCATCCTGCACACCCCGGGGATATTTTTTCTGTTTCGTTTTTTCTTCGTTTTCATTTTTTTTTGCCCGACGGCGAGAGTGCGATAACACCTTTGGATCGTAGATAATCCTTTTGTCGGTGAATTCGTAATGATCCTCTCGATTCTCCACCTTCACTTATTACCGCTCCTTTATAATTACCTCGCTCGTTGAGACAATTCGTGCGACAATTATGTTGTATCATCGATTTTCTCTTTCTCTCTCGCTCCTTGGCGCATCTTCGACGAAGCTGATTATTCACCTCCGCGAAACCCATTAACGATGCAAATTATCCCGTCGGAAATAAATCATCGCGCGACGGCCTACGCACCGTTTTCGATTTATGATTTGTTACTTTTTTTTTTTCTTTTAAATGATTTTATCATCGAAAATGAGTGTTGTAAGAAAACAATTTGAAAAATGCGAGCCTCGATTGAAACATAAGGAATGAATTAAAATACAATCGATAAGAAAAAAATCAAAAATCGATGAGCATTTTATAAATTCGATTTATTTATTTCAAACGAGGATTGTGTTTTTCGTTGATAATTTTTAATTTGAAAACAATACAATGGTCAAGATGCAATCTTCGTTTCGACAAATCGAGAAAAGAATCGGCATTGGCGCGAAACGCGATCGGTAAGGCGATAAAGATCGGTAATGACTCGTTGTTACGATAAAAAAGAAGAAGAACAAAAATGCATCGTGATTGTTGTCTCGTTCATGCACACGTACGTTGGAAGACGATGCGTTAAATTGCCGTTACGATGGCCTTACGTGATGTTCCCCGAGATATTTCGAGAGAGAGAGAGAGAGAGAGAGCCCGAATGCGAAAAATATACCGCGTATACGTATAATACGATATTATCGTTACGAAAGGTTCGTGTACCAGACGAAGCGTGTGCTCGTATCTTGATTTGGGTAAAAAACTTTATTTTATTCGGTAATTCCTCGAGTATATAATTTATCGAGTTAAGTGAAACGATATTTTGTTTCTCGCGCGAGAAAAATAAAATAATCGATCTTATCGCGATCGGCTCGCACTTGTTTAATATTTGTTTCGACGTTTTAATCGCGCGTTGACAAAATTCTCGAAGGACTCGATACGAAGGAACGAGAGATAAAATAAAATACAACGAAAATAAAGAAATCGAGGATAAGGACGAATCGATAATCGACCGGTGTATCGATCGATTATCGATCGATCGATGAAATTCGTCGATAGGAAGGAAAAGATCGCGGGAATTATTTGGCAAGACTAAAAATGGAACGTCCGTGATCATTTACGAGGCGGACGAGCCTCCGAGTTCGAGACTCGTAGTTGGTCGATGTATTTTTAGTCGATCTTGGTCAGCGTCCAAAGAGGCCGGAAGCTAAAACAAAAAATGCAGGCAACGAAAATTTATGCCACTGACAGTTTCCGTGATTACGCGATCAATTTTTCGTGAGAAACGAGAAATTTCGGATTTGTTTCGCGACTGATTCGATTTTGCGGTTGTAACAATATCGTATTTATTTATACGAGTGAATCACGATCACAAGGTAACATCCGTCTTCACGAAGCTCGTATTTTTTTCACGAAGCTTAAGAGGAACTCGAGCTGAAAGTCAGCCAATGGTCACGACGTTCAATTCTGATATTAAGTGTCAACTTCAACGTAACGTGTAACTCGTGAAGTGAGAACGATCGCGAAGTAGAGTCGAGAAGTTGATGCAGATCCGACTGAAATCCCGGTACCTTGACGCACGTTGCGCCACGTGACGGAACTGGGGGAGGTTTTGGGATTACGAGCGAGGGTTGGTAATCCTTCGCGTCGATGAAGGAAACTTCTGACTGTTATGTCATGAATCAGGGAAACCGATTGACAAGATTCTTATAATCTATAGTGAGCTTCTTGATTGATACGATATTACTGACGGGATAAAAAGAAGAACCGGGTTAGAGAGAGCACGAGTTATCGGTGATGAATTTCCGGAAAAAGATTTATGCACGGAGAGAATTTCTTATTAATTTTTAGGGTGAATTTAGGGTTTTGGTAAAAATTACATACAAAATTTGAACTTGGTGATAAATGTGCAAACAGTTAAAAATTGACACTAGTTCAAATATTAAATGTTGAAAGTAAAATATCATATTTTACTTTCACACATGGAAAAATTTTAGCGCGTAGGATAATTTTTGCGCGCCGTACACAGAGCTCACGGATTACGGCCAGGCGATCTAGCCCTAACTGATTTTACTGTGAAGAACGTAAAAATTCTGGCGAACGCACGAAAAATTTCGGGTTCGTTTTTTAAATTTCCAAGACAAACACGCAAATTTCTCAATGCTCATCGTACAGCTTCATTTGTATCAGCCCTTTTTTTAATCTTATTGTAGTAATGTTTACGTTTCATGAAAATTTACTGTTAATTTCATTAAAAATTCTTGAAAATATTTAAAATTTCTGTCACGCAACAGTACATTTTTACTCATTTTCATTAACATGTATAAATTTATTTCCTAAAAACCTGAAGAATTGCACATTTGTCATTCAGTTGCTGTGACAGTAAAAATTATTATACTTAAAAATATTTTTCCGCGTGTATATTCTCGATTTCAACTAAGTATTTTCTTTTTACAATAAAAATGTACTTTAATCTACTTTAATTTATGTGGAACAACAAATTTTTAATCGAGTTTAAAAAAGTATTAAGGAAATTGAAAAAATTAATTTTCACAAAAATTTTGATTCATTCGTTTAATTTTTCTCACCATTACAGTAAGCTCCTGTCTTAACAGCGGCAAATCGAACTTAACTGGCGTCCAGGTCAGCAGGTGGCGAGATCCATCACAATGTTTAACGGTCGACTTTCCAACGATGTCTACCTCGTGATCGTTACCCTCTCGCGTTACGTAAGAATCGTAATCGTTCGATAGACTCACAGCGGTAGGTAAATATCGCGATCTAATCGAATTATTATCGAGTACAATTGTATACCTGTTGGAATTCTCGAGAACCTTTCCAACCTTCCAAATGTTTGCGTTCTTTCTTTCTTTTTGTACGCTCTGTTGAACGAGGGCATGTTTTTCTAATTTATTTGTTTTATATTGTTTCACGCTTATACCGATAATTAATCCTCGTCGTTTGATGGTGCACGCTTTCGCTTCTTCAAATGGTCAATGGAACGAGGCCCATTTCCGGTCTCGGTGCCGACACCCCGACAGTTTCTCGGGATAACTACCGTCTCGCGGTCGTACCGGTTGAACATTCTCGATCTGCCGGAAGGCTTAACGATTTTTCTATATACCACGAACGCCAATCTGTGTTTGTAAATAAAACATATATACACGTCGTGTTCGCTCTACAATAAACCAGTTTCAATAAAACCCGAGTTCTCTAACCGTTAGAGACGAGACAACCGATCTTTCGCGATATTTTGATCGATGGAAAAATTCATTCCGGGCTACATTACATAAAATTATTTCCTTTGGATATTTATCGTC